>CABHPP010000126.1:0-32802 GCA_902168425.1 Peromyscus attwateri | reverse complement strand
AAAAAAAAAAAAAAAAAAAAAAAAAAAAGAAGAAGAAGCGCGTTGTCCGTGCTATGAGTTTGTTCCACCGAAAGCTGCGTTGAGATGTAATTGCTAATGTAACAGCTCTGGGTGTGGTCAAGTCATAAGAGCTCCACTCTCGCGAAAGGATTAACAGAGATCTCAAAGGGCTGCATCCGTGTATTCGCTATCTTTCCGTTACTGGGAGAGGATGCCATGACCAAGGCAGCGTACATAAGGCAGAGCTTATGGTTCCAGAGGGACAAGAGTCCATCATGGTGGGGAGGTACGGCGGGAGGAGCATGAAGCTGAGAGGTCATACCCTCAGCGGCGAGTTCAAAGCAGAAAGGGAGTGAAACGGAAGTAAGGAGAAGCTGTAGCCATACACTCTCAAAACGTCCCCCGGTGATGCACTCCCTCCAGCAAGGCTGGACCACCTCAACCTCCCCCAAACAGCACCACCAAATGGGAACCGAGTGTTCAGATACCCCGAGACTGCGGAGGACACTTCGTTCAAAACCACTACAGTCCGTTACCTCGGAGAGGGTTCGTGTACAGTGAGCGAGTCCCTCCTGTGTTGTTTCTCCTAAAACCGCCCACCTGCCATTCGGCTATGTGCTGTGAGCCGGAGCGGCTCAAGGCTCCCAACAGTGCCACGTTCCTGGACTCCCTCCGTCCCCAAGCCATGAGCCAAAATAATAGAAGTCTTTCTTCTGCGTATTACCAAACCTCAGATATTCTGTTCGGCGACAGAAAACAGAATGAGGCAGGGAATGTTGATTATCCATCCGGCCGCAAGCACGGCGTCCACTTCTACAACTGGCTGAAAAAGCAACAGTGTGAGCGGACACCCACGCTTGGAAGGAGGGGTACACGGGGAAAGTGTCACTCTGAGGCGCTTCGGTAGGCACGCCTACTAGTTTCCATTCAGCCAAAACATCACTCTGAACAGGTAAGAGATGCCAACCGTTGAAGTGAGCGGCATATGGGGCTGGCGAGACAGCGGGGCAGGTAAGAAAGAGAGCCTCCTGCTCTTTCCAGGGACCTGAGTCCAGCCCCCAGCACCCACCATCAGGCAGTCCGATGCTCTCTGAGTGGCCAGGTTTTTACCATGTGACAGATGAGACGGTCACATAAAGACGGGGACAGACAAAGGTGAAAATGTCCTGGAACCAACGGGGAACAAAGGAAAGGACGAATGAACTGAGCAGGGGCTCTGCCCTCTCCTTCCCTGGTGGTTTTGTGTAGCTTCGCAGCTACGAGAGTCAAAAGGAGTGGGGAAGCAGCAGAAACAGAAGAACACGAATTGCCCTTTAGAAACTAGGGCAGAGAAGCGGGTGGCGTGAGTGGGATAAAGGACTGTGTTTCAGCACCAACCAGGGATCTGCCCAGGAAAGGACGGCACCAGTTCTCTAATTCCCCGCATTGCCTATCAAATGGGAAAGGCATTCTGGGCATCCCCGAGCTGTCCAGTCTTCCCTGGTCACCTCAGAGACCTGTCAGATGAAGTGTCTGAGTTCAGTGCTGTGGCCTCCAGCCTCAGGACTTTGTCTCCATCCCAGGGAGTCCTGGACCCCAAGCTTCTGGCAGAGTTCAGAAGGTGGTGAAGCTGTTTCAACTTTAATCCAAGGAAGTCCCTACGCCATGGCAACTGTACCCATGGTGTGTCTGGAAGCCTAGCAAGAAAGCACTGAGCAGATCAGGCTCTTCATATTACACATGAATACGGAGGAGTTCAGTTTCCTCTCTCAAAACTGCAAAGAGGCAGCCCTATGTTGTGGGATATTTTGGTTGAATTCTGACACTCCCGAGACTGCCAATAAAGTTTGCTTTGAATTAGAGGGCAGAGCTAGCTGATCAAAATTAGCCATAGAGGTTTTGGAGGACTAAGGACAGGTAGAGAAACACAAGAAGTAGTAGGGCAGGGCTTGGAGAGAGTCTAGGCCCTTTGGGATTGAGAGAGAGAGAGAGAGAGAGAGAGAGAGAGAGAGAGATCGCTTCACTGCCACTTCTCTGATCTTTCAGGTTCTTACCCCAATATCTGACTCCCAGGTTTTTATTGATAAAGAAAAATTAGATAAAACAATTCAGCCAGCCCTACCTAAGTCATGCATACCACCCTCTCTCAGGCTCGGGGAGCACTGCAGAAAAGAGGGGAAGAAAGAACGTAAGGGCTGAAAAATAACAAGAGGGCTGTAAGATAACATCTTTAGGGCAAGGCACAGCTATCCCAACCACAAATTCCGCAGCTTTGGATACCTGCACAGGGTATACACGAGGATGGGTTCCTCAACAGTCAGATATGGATAGAAGAGACTCAGAGGGCCTTCACACTCACTGCTCAACTATCTGGTAGCATTAGAGTCAGGCAGATTCATTGCCTTCAATTATGTAAGCACTGATGATCCTGCCAGGTCTCAATAGACAATTCCAACCCAATGGTCACACAAACGACCCTGATTAAACTGTGGGTCACAAAACAAAACCATTAAGTCACAGATTGGGAAACGGGAGGATGGAGGGGAAAGTAATCAGAACATATTATAGATGTGTATACATGTATGAGATTATCAAATAACAAAATTAGTTAAAGATGTTTTTAAAGATGAATGCTTTGGGGCTAGTGAGATGCTCCAGTGGGTAAACGCACTTACTTGCTGCCAAGGGTCACAATGTGAGTTTAATTCATAGCACCCATCTGGTGGAAAAAAGAGAACCGACTCCTGCGCTTGTCCTCTGACCTCCACATGCACGTCATGGTGCTCACATGTGAGGCCCCTCCCCCACCCAGTAACTAAATAAATGGGAAAAAATGTTTAAATGAATGCTTAGGTTAAAAAAAAAAAAATTGGCCGGGCATTGGTGGCGCATGCCTTTAATCCCAGCACTCGGGAGGCAGAGGCAGGCGGATCTCTGTGAGTTCGAGGCCAGCCTGGGCTACCAAGTGAGCTCCAGGACAGGCGCAAAGCTACACAGAAAAACCCTGTCTCGAAAAAACAAAAAAAAAAAAAAAAAAAAATTGCTGAGCAGGTTAAATTCACAGACAGACAGACACACACACACACACACACACACACACACACACACCTCAGCCGAATTCTTCCGAATATCTGCTTTATTTAAACTCCCAGTTGAGCTGAGCCTACACAGAGAAAATGGACATTCAAATGGGTGGAAAGCTGAGAAGGAAAAAAAAAAAAATCAGGGTTGTAGTGCTTGTTGGGAGAACCATGCTTTGTAATGAGCTAACCAAAGAGAGACAGGATAACGTGATGAACACCCTGCAGGATGTCTGACTAGAGAATTCTTTAACGGGACGGTTGTGCATGCAAAGGACACTCCTTTTTCATCCACACACAAAGTAGGGTAGGACACTCCCGCTTCAAAGAGCCTACTACAATCCCTACATATAACCCAGTCCTTCCAAACTTCTGCCTGGGGAAGCAGAGCCGGGGGCCATGGCTGCACACTGCAGCTCCTTGCCCCAACTTACCAACTCTACACAGAAAAAGAACGTGCGCAGTATAATATGATGTTTATTTTTCTATTTAGTTTTGCAGACTGCTCGGCCTGGATTGAAACACTGGACCCCTACCCAGTCCATAGTCCCAAGTCGTCTCTTCTGGGAGCTGCTGCCACCACCATTCCTAGAGCGCGCCTCAGAGCCCCCAAAGTTTACACGATGGCTTGGAAAGAGACCAAACAGCGAAGAAGGCCATGACCCCAAGGGATGGCTAGATTCAGCCACAAACCACAATGCAACAGACTTGTAGCCATATCTTTTACACCTATTTTCAATTTTTCTTCTGGTACGGTCAACTGAAGCTATCAAAAAAAAAAAAAAAAAGGTGAAAAAAAATGAAGCTGAATCGCAAGGAAGATGCGATGCAGCAGCTATAGAAATGGATGCCTCCACCTCAGCCCTCTGGGATGGCTGGCCAGGTACCTGGGCCTGGGTAATCATCAACGGTGGTAGATCACCCGGTTCTCAAACCCTTCACAGGCAGTACTAGCACCCTGTGGCCCCAACGCACACTTCCTGCACGCTCGCAGCCGACGACAACAAAACACACTGTTTAGGGAGGAAGGAACGAAGTCATCTTAACTCAGGTCTACAGAAAACTGCCCCAAGTGCTTTGATAACAATGATGACAATAAACTAGTGGGAAATAAAAAAAGAGCTGGGGTGTGACTTTTCCTCCTCACCTGATCCGTAATTAAACTTGACAATTCTTTCTCCAGACTGCACCTACACGGCCTGCTTCTTAAATTGCACACAACCACAGAGTGGCACAGCTCACAACCCGGCTGAAAACAAAATGACCCGGGGCCCAGATGCTCCCTTCCCCAGCACACCGGGATCTGAAGGCTGAGGAGCAGGTCTCCACCCCCTCCACCACCTCTAGTCCCCACACAGGTGTAATCAAAGCCGGCAAACAAGTCATGCAGCTCTTATGGAGTGCTCTTCAGAACCCTCCCGTGATCCCACGCGGCGGCGGAGTCAAACCGACATCAGGAAGTCCCAGTGCGTCAGTACCCAGGGCTCTCAAGGGTTCCACGCAATTAAGAGCCGATTTTATTTATTCTGATAGGAGCAAGACCAACAAAGGGCAGGAGTGGGGGCAGGAGTGTTTACAAGGGCGGAGTGGGGAAAGGCAACAATGAAGCTCTGGATGGTGTGGGAAAGAGTAATGTGACTGATGGCTTCACGCACTCTCAAACTAGTCCACTTTGGAGGAATTCCTCAAAGCCTGCTCTGGCCACTCCTAAACACACACCCTCCCTCTCATCCCCTGCCCTTTTCCAGAGCACCTACAGTGAAACAAAGCAAAATGGCTTAGAGTTGTATTTAAATACTAAAGTCTATGAATACAAAGTAACATACCTGCAATGTGTCCAAACAGTAAGAAAACGATAAACCCAAAGGAATACAAAAGTCTCCACTGTGTAGTAGCATCTATGAGATATTCAGACCTATCCATCTAGCAATCAAACAAAACTACCTTTCCCAGAAGTACCCATAAATCCAACCTCATTGCTTGTCAAGCTGCATACCACCTACGAGTACGGCTATTTGTGATATGATACACTAACCTGAACTCTTCATTGGACAGATTTTTACTTTGCAAAGCCATGTGATTACAGGCTGGGAAGATGGCTCAGAGGGTAAAGAGCTTGCTGCACCTGCAGGAGGTACTGAGTCTAGATTCTCGACACCACATACAAGCTGGCCATGGCCTGTCCACGAACCCAGAGATCAGTGAACACGTACAGGTAGAGGCTGGCCACTGAGCTCTAGGAATGCTCTATCTCTGTCTCCTCACTGCTGAGTTCACAGGCACACGCCACCACACTCAGCTTTTAATATGGGAGCTGAGGCTCTGAACTCAGGTCCTCAAGCTTGCACACAAAGCTGTTTTACCAGTCCCCAGAACATCTGATCAAACACCTGTACATTACAGCCTAGATACTTCGACACAAGACATAATACTTTGTTATTAAGCACAACAAAACAATGAAAGTGAAAATAAAATAAGGTAGCCAGCAGTGGTGGTGCACGCCTTTAATCCCAGCACTCAGGAGGCAGAGGCAGATGGATCTCTGAGTTCGAAGCCACCCTGGTCTACAGAGTGAGTTCCAGAACAGCCAGGGCCACACAGAGAAACCATCTCGAAAACAAGCAAACAAACAAATAAAAGTACATAAATAAATAAAATAAGATGGCCAGACATGGTGGTACATGCCTCTAATCCCAGAACTTGGGAGGCAAAGGCAGGCCTGGTCTACATAATAAGTTTCAGACCAGTCAATGCTATATAGCAAGACCCTATCTCAAAAAACATACAAATAAGAAGAAACACAATTGAGGAAGAGACTCGGGAGCACTAATTTTAAATCAAACCATCCCTAGCATTTTTAACAAGATGAACTGATAGACAGACACAACAGCTCCTTTGGGACATGGAAACAACTGTCACATTGTCACAACTCCCCTACATATGATATCTGAGGTACTTTTCAAGTAGCAGTCACACGCTGGGGTTTTCTGAAGTCCTCTGCCCTGGGCGGACGGCCCCGTTACCATCCCTTCCCCGGTCTATAATCGACACTGATTGAAGCCCATCTCTCCCCGGACAATATTAAGAAACGTCCACTAAGCTCTTTGTTCCTCTTACTCATTCTCTCTTTTAAATAAAGTTCGTTTATTCCTTAAGACAGCTGTGAAAAGCCTGACATGGCATCCATGCCTACTGCAGGCAGGCAGGCATCTTGATGCCCTCAGTGGTTCTCAGGACAACCAAAGCTGATGCTAAGGTCACTGGAGACTTAGATTGACAGTACTCCTCAGTGTTTCAAATGTGTAAGTGGTCAACTGGTTGTTGGTTGGTTGGTTGGTTTGTTGAGGTTTTTGTTTTGTTTTGGGTTTTGCTGTTTGGTTGGTTTTTCAAGACAGGGTTTCTCTGTGTAACAGTCCTGGCTGTCCTGGAACTCAGAACTCACAGAGATCTGTCTGCCTCTGCCTCTCAACTGCTAGGATTAAAAGGCATGTACCACCAAGCTGGACTGTTTGTTTTTAAAATAAGACTTTAAAGACAGGTTTATAGTTTTAGTTTCTTCTCAACCCCATCTGGCTTATGTAAATTGAGGTGAGAGAAGAAAGAGAAATCTTACTAGCAAATTGCTTGGTACCTGCCAATAAAGAAGTGGCCTTATCACTACACCACAGAGGTGTGGCAACCTGCTGCAGGAATGTGAAGCGCTGGGTATGGAGGAAGTTGACCAGCCTCTGCGCAGCTAGTCCGGCCTATTTCACAGTGCTGTCGGTACTTGTGAGTACATTAACCACTTCCACAAACCTTCCTGCAGGTTCAGGAGACAGAGCCAATGAGAACAGGGCCTCAAGAACAGTAGAACAGGCATGGTGGCACATGCCTTTTAATCCCAGCACTCGGGAGGCTGAGGCAGAAAGGTCCAGGGCAGGCTTAAGCTCTTTAAAGAGATTTTTAGGCCAGCCTGGACTACATAAAAAGACACAGTTTCCAAAAGAAAAAAGCAACAAAGGCTATTGAGATGGCCCAGCAGGTGAAAAGGCTTTGCTCGCAAGCCTGATGACCTGAGTTCAATCCCTGGGATTCACATACTGGAAGGCGAGAGAGAACCAATTCCTGAAAACTGTTACACACACACACACACACACACACACACACACACACACACACACACAACCATCCAAATAATAAAGGTAATTAAAGAAATCAAACCAAAAAAAAAAAAAAAAAAGAACAGTAAGGGAAATCAATCAAGCCATTACATCCTCCTCATGCATGGCCCAAGACACAGAATTCAGGTACAAAAAGCTTGAAGTCTTCTGCCCTTTCCATTCCTTTCCGGGGAAGGCGGATGGAGGGAAGCCCTGACAAATTCCACCTCTCGGGTTCCATCCCAAATGCCGACACTGAATGGGTTTGATTAGTTCACAGCGTCAACTGCATCTACACTACATGTACGTGAAAACGGATCAACTTGGGAGATGTGCGATGCATTACTGATTGACTTGAAGGTTAAGGAGGTATCCAGTGTTGTCGGGGATTTAGAGAAGCTGGAAGTCTTGTGCGTCCCCAGGTGGGGATATTAAAGGGTACAGCTGCTATGGAAAATGGTGTAACAGTTCCTCTCTCCGGCAGAGAACATAGTCTTACTCAGACTTCAGGAAGAAAGAAAACCTTACACTTGCTACAGCATGGATGATGTTGATTGAAGACTCCAGGTGCAATATTCTTCTATAAGCCCTTCAAGCCACACCAGTGGACTAGACCCCTCCCCCAGGACATCTAGCTGCCAGGCTCCACCCACAGAACACTCTAACTGCCCTAACTGCTGGACCCAGCCCCCACCCTATGGAGTAAAAAGCCCAATCTATGGACATGAAATCCCACCAATATCCACCCAGAAAAGTTCCACCACCCTCCTAAGAAACTCTATATAAGTCCTGTATCCCGTTCAGTTTGCTGCTGTTTCTCTCCCGAGCAGAGGCAGCCACCCTTCTGTTTTTTTTCCCTCCCAATAAATCTCTTAGTGTGAGGTTTGTTGTGCGGTGACTTTGCGGTATTCCTTGGCTCCCGGCTGCCAGGATACCTTTCCGTCTGAGCTGTAATGCTTACACTGTGCACCTTGGGTTTTGATGCATGGTCTCTCGCTAGTCTGGAACTAACTAGACTAGACTAGCTGGACTCCCAGCCTAGAGCCTGCTGTCCCCACTCACCTAGCGCTGGGATTACAAGCATCTGCCACCACCTTTGGCTTTTTAAAATTTTTTTCCTTTCGGAGCTGGAGAGATGACTTAGCCCATAAGAGCACTGGCTGCTCTTCCAGGGGGCCTGGGTTCAATTCCCAGCACCCACATGGCAGCTCACACCTGTCTGTAACTCCAGTTCCAAGGGATCTGACTCCTTCACACAGACATATATGCAAAACACCAGTGCACATGAAATAAAAATAAAGCATTAAAAATTTTCTTTCTATCAGAATATATTGTCTGATTTTTTTTTTTTCATTTCTTTCATCTTTTTGCGGGGTGGAGGTTGCATGTGCCATACTGTGCATGTAAACAGGTATCATTTGGATTCCCCTTGCCTATGGTGCTAAAAGTGGACAAATTTATAGGGAGTATTTCTAGAAAGGGGCTGAGGGAAGAAGGGAATTACTAGTCACTGTTGTTAAATGGGAACAGAGCTGAAGAACTTTTGGAGACGGTGGAATGGCTACCAAAGACTATATATAAATGTCCTTAATGCTGCTCAAGAGAACATTCAAGGAAGTTTAAAGATGAGCTGGGAGACAGATAAGTTGGTGTCTCAGTTAGGGTTTCTATTGCTGTGAAGAGACACCATGACCACGGCAACTCTTATAAAGGAAACATTTAACTGGGGCTGGCTTACAGTTCAGAGGTTTAGTCCATTATCATCATGGAGGGAAGCATGGCAGCATGCAGACAGACATGGTACTGGAGAGGTAGCTGAGCGTTCTACACCTGGATCCACAGGCAATGTGGGAAGAGACTGCCTCAGTTGGCTTGGCTTGAGCATCTGAGACCTCAAAGCCCACCTCCTACTGACACACTTCCTCCAACAAGACCACACCTACAAGGCCACACCTCCTCATAGTGCCACTCCCTGTGAGCCTACGGGGATCATTTTCATTCAAACCACCACAGCTGTAAAATGTCTGCCTGCCTGGCAAGCGTAAGGACCTGAGTTCAGTCTCCAGAACTAATGCAAACAAAAGCAGGCACAGGCTGGTGAGATGTCTCAGTAGATGTCTGCTTCCTGCCAAACCTAATGACCTGAGTTCGATCCCCAAACCCACTCCAACAAGTTGTCTTGTGACTTCCACAAGTGCTCTGGGTTTTTTGGTTTTGTTTTGTGTGTGGGGGTGGGGGGGAGTTGTGGGCTTTTGTTTTGTTGTTGTTGTTGTTGTTGTTTGTTTTGAGACAGGGTTTCTCTGTGTAGCCTTGGCTGTCCTGGAACTCGATCTGTAAACCAGGCTGGCCTCAAACTCACAAAGATCCACCTGCCTCTGCCTCCCGAGTGCCGGGATTAAAGGCCTGCACCACCACTGCCAGCTAGTGTTCTGGGTTTTTTGTTTTGTTTTGTTTTGTTTTGTTTTTGTTGGTGTTGTTGTTGGGGGGGGTGTTTATTTATTTATTAAGTATACATACAATGTTCTGCCTGCATGTATGTCTGCACACCAGGAGGGCACCAAATTTGATTACAAATGGTTGTGAATCACCATGTGGTTTCTGGGGATTGAACTCAGGACCTCTGGAAGGGCTGCCAGTGCTCTTAACCGCTGAGCCATCTCTCCAGCCCTCTTGTTCTGTTTTAAACAACACAAAATATCAGGGTATTTTGTACATGCCTGTGATATCAGCACTCAGGAGGCAGAGGAAGAGGAGAACCAACTCTTACAAGTTGTCCTCTCCACATGCAGCATCCCCCAAAAAAAGATAAACAAATGAAAGAAAAGAATTTTAAGCTAGGAATGGCGGCAGATGCTTGTAATCCCAGTGCTGGGTGAGTAAGGACAGGCAGATCCTCCTCTACCAAGTTCTAGGCCAGCGGGAGACCATGTATCAAAAGCCAAGGTGGACAGTACATGAAGACTAGCACCTGGGGTTGTCATCTGGCCTCTCCACAGGGACACACAAACAAATTACATACACTCAAACATACATACATATTTAAAAAGAAAACAATAATTAAATGGTGAGTTTTATGTTATGTATATCTTACCACAATTTAAAAAAAAAAAAGTGAAGACAGAAAAAGAAAGGTGGTCTATGTCTCAGCTTGTCCAGGAAAAGTCTCAATTTATATTTTTGGCCAGATATACTAGATATTAGCAAACAGCCTCTTCCCTCCTAGTTAAGACTTGGTGACTATGACCCAAACTTGAAAACAAATAGTATAGTTACCCTAAGGTTGAATAGGGTGTCATTTAATTAGAACTCGATAACAATACATCGCTTACCTTCAAAGCTGTGTGATTCCGAAGCCCATGACCTTCAACAGTAAGCAGGATACAATGCATCTAACAAAGTCCCTGTCCCCGGCTCACATCTCACTTGCCAGCATTATTGTCTCAAGTCTGCTGGCTGACATGGCTTACACAGACTTGTAAAGTAAAAAAATGTCAGGTATGTTGATGCTGACCTCTGGAAATAGCTACACCTTTTAAAGGGATAGTAAGGCAGATAAGCAGAATGTGATCTGGTACAGTTTGGTGGACTGTACAATCCAGAATATGCCACAACCAAGGGCATGTCACCGGCATAGCCCACAATCACCAAAGTTGTCACTCTGTGACTCTCCTGTATAGGATGTGTCCCTGGAATCAAGCACACACACAGAGACTCCACTGTCTTCTGAAGGCAGTAAGTCAACATTTACTCAGGCTTTAAGCAACAAGTGGCCGAGAAGATTTCCCCAAACTTCCTGGAAAAACCAGAAGAGTGGTTTTTTTGTTGTTGTTTTTTTGGTTTGGTTTTGGTTTTTTGGTTTGATTTTTGTTGTTGGTTTGTTTGTTTGTTTGTTTGTTTGTTTCAAGACAGGGTTTCTCTGTGTAGCCCTGGCTGTCCTGTGACTCACTCTGTAGACCAGGCTGGCCTCACACTCAGAGATCCACCTGCCTCTGCCTCCCCAAGGGCTGGGATTAAAGGCGTGCGCCACTGCACCCAGCCCAGAAAAGGGATTCTAGTCAGACAGGTTTGTGGGTCACACAGACCTGAGCTGGGACCCCAGTTACCCCACCCATTTCCTCCAACATCTGAGATGACTCAAAGCTTCCTAGGCAAACCTGTTGAAACTCCTCCTTCCCAAGCTTCCAAGAACTCAGTACTTGTCAGGACAGCATGCCGCACACACACCGCTTACCACACAGCACAGTACTTCATGAACACTAACAGTAGAAAACAGGGCAAGATCCCTGGCTCCTCAGATCCTATGCTTCTTGAATCCCCCTCTATGTCACCTAAGTCCAAATGCTTACTAGCAATGTATTGGGGACTGAAGACTTGGCTCAGTCTTAGAGCACTTACTTGCCCAGGGCCTGTCGGAACACGGACAAAAGACTGAGGCATGGTGAACAATGCCTTGGGGAACCGTGAGAGAGGCTCCAGGAGAAAAGGCAGAGGACCTTTTACCTCAGGTGCATTTTTGTTCACTGGATTGTTCTTGGATGTGATTTCGTGCCTCCTGTGTAAAATATTTACATTCAATTTATAAGACATGTTTATTCTTGTTAGATGTCAAAACATAGCTATAGATTCCAGTCTGTTCAGTGTGCCCTGAATCTGGATACGGCCTTCTGCCTTGCTTTCCTGCTTCCCCAGACAGAATCTATAGTATGTGCCAGGCAACTGTGTTTACATTGATCTGTCCTGAGAAAGTTCTGGAAAAGGGCTACTCTGTCAATATTTAATATGTGCTTACTGGCGTTTATTTACATGTTTTTCTGAACTCAAACAGTTACATGTTTTTCTGAACTCAAACAACCTTCCTTGGATCATTGCTTTCTTTGTTATATCTGTGTATAAAAAGTCCACTGAAAATGAATTAAGGTTGTCTACAGCACTAGACTGTAGTCCATCCCATTCTTTCAGGTCCTCAGATCCCAGGTCCAGCAGACAAGATCTGCTCAGGTTGGCTGAAAGGTCAACAAGGCCCTAGGTTGATCCCCAGCACTTCAAACAAACAAACAGAACATTCCGTGATTCAGTTCTTTGGATCTCCAAACTAAAGGCATTTGGAAGAAGCCAGAGTTATCTGGAGAACTGGTTAAACTTCCCACTGTCATTTTACTCCTTCTTGGTTGGTGTGAACTTGCAGTCCTATCTCCAACACCAGCCAATGCTCACCCATTTGGGGGCAATCAGGTGGCCCTGAAAGGGTGAGGCTTGCCCAACTCTGGAGACCGGCTGGGGCGGTAATGCAGAGCCCAGCTCGAACATCCAAGTCTCCAGGTGCTTCAACAATCCTCCATGCGGCCCGTCTGAGATCAGTTCAGCCCCTCCTCTCTCTTTCCCCCTGCAAATATCCCACTCGACTCCACTCTGCTGTTTCTCTTCGGATTAAGGACACGATATCCTGGGTGTATGATCCAGCACTAGAAATAGCTCCAAGGAAGGCCAGATACTATTTTAAACATGACAGGAGCTGTGTGCTATCCCTGGCAACACAGTGCCAGAACCTAGTCCTGATACTATGATTTTGTCTTTGTAATTAAAAAAAATACTAATAATATTTAGCTGTTCCCCTGAGGTTTGGCCTGATGTGGTTTCTACAGGGTTATTCCATCCACACAAGCATCTGGTGACCACGTGGCCCTGTTGATGTGTAAATATTGCCTGAGTAACAAGTTGGCGGATTCCCGTCATGACAACTGCATACATTTTTTATCATGAATTACTTAAAAGTAAGCACAGAATATCTATCATCCATTGTGCCTTAAAAAGTACTTAAAAAGTGTTTATGAGAATGATCTGACATTTAACATGTATTTTCTTAATCCAGTGTATCAAATCTGAACTGGGGACACAGATCAGTGGCAGAACACCGGCCTCACAAGTTCAGGATCCTGGGCTTAGTCCCAGCACTGCAGAATTAAGTACCAAGTCCTCAGAGAGCTGTTGGTGGAACTTGGCAAATGGTGAGCAGCATCAGTCACCGTGGAAAATCCTAAGCTGAGAAACACCTTCCTGAAATGTGGTCACCAGCCCTTCGCTAAGCATGGTACTCTCCAAAACGCCTTTCCTACTCACTGGTTTCAACAAATCATATGCAGGCTGTGGGCAGACCTCGTTAACGCTCTCTGAAACCTGATCTAAGTCTGAAATTAATCACTGGTGAGGTGTGTTCCTCCCACGTTATTTATTATGTCTTGGGACTCATAAAGCCCAGATTCAAATCCTGACTTTGAAATTGACAGGTATGTGGCCCTGGGTAAGCTGCTTAAAATGGGAGCAGTAACAGTACTTAACTTCATTGAGATGTTACAAGGGCGTCCTAATATACAAAAGCTGAGACAACTAGGGCTAGACACTGTCGTCATTATTATTGTCTTGGACAAAATCAGTATTACTATTGTTTTTACAAATGAATAGATCCGGTGCTTCAATAATAAATAAATTTAGCTCCTTAGAACCAAGTACTATACAGAGGAAATATATGTAGACCAGGCTGGCCTCGAACTCACAGAGATCTGCCTGCCTCTGCCTCCCGGAGTGCTGGGATTAAAGGCGTGCACCACCACCGCCCAGCTTTCTACCTCTTCTTAAAAATCAATGGGAAGTCCGTGGTGCAATCGGTCTGGACAAAGTGACAATTACAGTAGTAGTGGACTCCACTCTCTACGTCCTTACGTATCAGTAACCTATTAACATTTTGTTTAGCTGGCAAGTTTTCTAGTATGAGCTCTTTTAAAAATCTGGCTATTTTATAACGAAAATGAAGATTTTTCAGTTTCGCTCTAAAAAGCAGAAGTCCCAACGTTTTAGGGCCCGCATCCTCTGCGTGGCAAACAGTGTTCCAGAGCTCAGCAACTGTGCCCGTAAAGGCAGCATGAGTTGCTGATACCATTCAGGGTGCTGGGTGGGGGGAGGGGAACCATATCAGTCACTGATGTTCCTTCCAACCTAGTCCCTGGTGCGATCTCAGATTTCAACCTCCATTCTGTACCCTCAAGTGTTCTTCCTAGTTTTCATTTAAATTCTTTATTTTGTTTTATTTTATTTTATATGTATGAGTGTTTTGCCTGCATGTATGTACATGCACCATACTGGTGCCTGGTGCCCACGGAGGACAGAAGACGGCATCGGATTCCCTGGAACTATAGTTACAAATAGCTGTGAGCTGCCAGCCTTTGGTTTTTCTTTTTTTAAGATTTATTTATTATGTATACAGTGTTCTGTTTGCATGTATCCCTGCAGGCCAGAAGAGGGCACCAGATCTCATTACAGATGGTTGTGAGCCACCATATGGGTGCTGGGAATTGAACTCAGGACCTCTAGAAGAACAGCCAGTGTTCTTAACCTCTGAGCTATCTCTCCAGCCCCCAGCCTTTGGTTTTTCAAGACAGGGTTTCTGTGTAACTCTGGTGCCTGTCCTGGATCTCGCACTGTAGACCAGGCTGGCCTCGAACTCACAGAGATCCGCCTGGCTCTGCCTCCCAAGTGCTGGGATTAAAGGCGTGCGCCACCACCGCCCGGCTCATCTCTCCATTTTAAATGTGACACAAGAATGCAACTCCGGAAAAAGACATGGAAGGTCCTACACATCTATCTAGATGTCCAACTGCAGCATGGCTTCTAATAGCCAAAAAGGAATTAACCTCAACAGCAATATGTACTAGCTGAATAAACAGTACAAAAATCCATGCAACAGCTGGGCAGTGGTGGCACTCGCCTTTAATCCCAGCACTCGGGAGGCAGAACCAGGCGGATGGATCTCTGTGAGTTCGAGGCCAGCCTGGTCTACAGAGCAAGATCCAGGACAGGCACCAAATCTACACAGAGAAACCCTTCTCAAAAAAAAAAAAAAATCCATTCAACAGAATATCAGAAAGTCTCCAAAAGTAATAAAGAAAATGTAAGCATACAGAAATGGAAATGTGTCCAGAACACATTAAGCAGAAAAAAAAAAAACCGAGGTGCAGAAGACTATGTGATCTATATAGTCCAGTCTATAAGAAATTAATAACTTATATGCTTTCATTTCAATTTTTGAAAGAACATACAACCATTTTTTAATTAATCATATTACTTTTATACTTTTTTTCTAATAAAGGGAAGCCCTGTGAACAGATATTTCAAATCATTTCATGAGTAATAACCATCAAATCTTCATGTTATTTATCTGGTTATCTTTCTTAGTAATGCTCTCTGAGAGTCAAGCTTGATATCATTTCTTGAGCAAGAATAAGAAACAAAAAGAAAAAAACAAACGAAAACCTCTGGGCGGCCATCGGCCATCCATAGCTGGCTCACTTCGGAAGCTGCACTTGGGGAGTGTTCTGCGGCCCCTGTTGCCTCTTCCAGGGTCATTTCAAAAGATGCGGAGACACACACAGAAGACAGGCACAAGAGCCCCTCCCGGGAGAGCTGCAGGGCTCAGCTGCAAACAACCCCCAAGAGCCTCTGCAGGAAGCTCTAGCCCGTCAGAACCAGGGAACCACCTTTCTCCGTTGCAACTCTAACCAAAGGCAACTGAATCGTACCAAAACACGTGCACTTCTAAAGTCACCCCTAAGAGCTGGGCAGGGTGGTGCAAAGGCAGGCGGATCTCTGTGAGTCCCAGGCCAGCCTGGTCTACACAGCGAATCCCAAGTCAGCCTGGGCTACACTGGGAGGAGACCCTGTCTCAAAAAACAAATCAAAAGAAACAAACAGTTATCACTAACGTGCCACAGCACACCCAAGTGCTTTCTTTCAGAGCTTCTTACTCTCCTTACTCTGAGCAAGGGTAAAGCACTAGTAAACACGCTGTATGTATCTGCTATGGGTGTCTACTCCGAGCTAGCCGGCAAGCACAGGAGTCAGCCTCAGTCGCATTAATAGGAAATTATTTTATACAATACTCTAATACTACTACTTCTGAAAGAATGGAGGAACCACGATCCTCTTTGTTATCGGTACTCACAGATCCTTCTTTTTATATTCTAGTGTTCCCATGCCACTCTTTAGTCCTTAGGAGTGTTTCAAGACTTACTGTAAGGGGCTGGAGAGACTGCTCAGCAGCTGAGAGCACTGGCTGCTCTTCCAGAGGACCCGGGTTCAATTCCCAGCACCTACATGGCAGCTCACACCTGTCTGTAACTTAGCTTCTGACACCCTCACACAGGCATACATGCAGGTAAATGTGTAAAATTTATGAGCATAAAATAAAAATAAGTTATTTTTTAAAACAAAGACTTATTGTAAAAAGCATTCTAAATCACATGGCTGTCTGATCCACACGAACAGTTTAAAACCTTTAAACGTGAAAACAAGCATGCACTGTGCATATCAACACACACACACAACCATTGATTCAGGTCCCACTAACTCAGAACTAGTGGTAACACAAACCACCCTTCACATTTCGATCTGAATTATCTAACTGTGGCTTGTTAAAGAAGAGATGAATGATTTAAGATTTCAAGTCATCCTTCTCACTGTTCTTCAACAGCATTGTCTTACATGTAATTTATACTGTTACGGTAAACATGAAAAATGAGTCCCATCACGGTGCCAAGCAAGTCTATCAACACCAACCATAATTAACAAATACTAATGCACACTGCTAAGATATTTGCCTTTCATTTCACACAATTTATCTGTAGGCTGAGTCCCTACTACCAAGTAAGATGAGGCAGGAAGATTTCTTGAGCTCAAGAGTTCAAGATCAGCCTGACCATCTGACCATGGGGTCAATGCTTCGTTCTTTCAACCCAGATGGTCTTCTTTTGGTTGGTTGGTTGGTTGGTTGGTTGGTTGGTTGGTTGGTTGGTTGGTTGGTTGGTTTTTGAGACAGGGTCGTTAACCCTGTATGTGTGGGCATGTATGAGCACACTCACACATGTGCCAAAGTGTGTGTGTCTGTAGGTCGGGGGACAACCTCTGGCATCAGTCCTTGCTTCTACCTTGTTTGAAACAAGGTCTTTCTTGCTGTTCGTTGCTGTGTGTGCCAGGCTAGCTGGCACACACGTGGGCTTCTGGCAATTCTCCTGCCTCTGCCTGCCATCTCCCACTAGGGGCATAGTAGGATTACAGACTCATGTGATAGTGCAGCTGACTTTTACTTGGGTTCCGTGGATCCAAACTCGGGTCAACAGGTTTACGGAGCAAGCATTTTACCACTGAGCCATCTCTCCAGCCTTCCACCTTACCTTTAGAGACAGGACCTCTCAATGAACCTGGAGCTCACTGATTCAGCTAGACTGACCCAGGGATCCTCCTGTGTCTCGGCCTCCCCAGCATTGAGATTACAGGCATGTGCTGCCGTGTCCAGCTTTTTTATATGAGTTCTAGGGTATCAAACTCGGGTCCTCATGTTTGCACAACAGCACTCCGCTGACAATGCCAAGCTCCGCCCCAGCCCCATCATAGCAATTACTACCTAGTGTCCGAGGTACATAGTGGGATGTCAAAAGGTGCTTACCTCCGAGTCTTTGGTCTGCTGATTACGAATGACTATCAGATTGTACAAGATCCTGTCATCATCTGCCTCTGTGTGGGACACATCATGAGGCATGCTCCATAAATTCTTCTCATCATCCCTGTCTAGAGTTGCTCCAAATGAGGAATATGGATTGTTACCACTGTGAAATAAAAAAAAGCAAGCATGAAGATTTTGTTATATGCATGCATTATATATTATATACCTTATATATGTACAACATGTTATATATCACATATGTATATTTTACAATATAAATGAAAACGTAAATTATAACAAAGAGTATCTAAGTTATTATTTTTAATAATTAAGCATAAACACAATATAATTAACAAAATTAATTAATTAATGTCTTATTTATTTATTTATTTATTTATTTTTGTTGTTTTTCAAGACAGGGTTTCTCTGTGTAGCCTTTGCTGTCCTGGGACCAGGCTGGCCACGAACTCAAAGATCCACCTGCCTCTGCCTCCCAACTGCTAGGATTAAAGGCTGTGCCACCACCACCCAGAAGTTAATCACTTTAAAAATAGCCAAGACGGGATGACAAGATGGATCAGCAGATAAAGGTCGTGTCAAGTGTGAGGGCCTGAGTTCAACCCCTAGAATTTACACATAGGAGAGAACCAACTCTACTAGTTGAACTCTGACCTGTACAAGTGCACTGTTTTAAATAACATAAACCAGCCAGGTGGGGCGGCACATGCCTGTAATACCAGCACTCGGGAGGCAAAGCAGGACAATCTCACATTTTCAAGGCCAGCCTGGACTACACAAGGAGACTCTGTCCTCCAAAACCAAGATTATATAAAATAAAACATATAAATAATAACTAATAAAAACATTAGAAAGCGCATATAATCACATATATAGACAAGAAGCAATTACTACAGCTAAGTATGAAATTCAATACTAGGTATCCCAACCAAAAATCAACATAAAGAGATGAACTTTTACTGGCCTTGAGGTCAAAGACACAGAATAAACTTGAAGTGTGACTGACACTATAGCACAATGGGAGAGCACTTACCTAGCATGTGCTAGACCATGGGTGCAATTCCTAGCAACACACACACCCACACCTACACATGCATGCATGCACACACATACACACACACACACACACACACACACACACACACACACACACACACGCACGCACGCATGCACACACACACACACAAGACTGGGGATGGAGAAATCACTCAGTAGTTAAGAGCACTGGCTGCTCTTCCAGAGGACCCAGGGTTCCGGTCACATGGCAGCTCACAACCATCTGTAATTCCCATTCCAGGGGATCTGATGCTTTTTCTGGCCTCTGTGGTACTAGGCACATTTGTGGTGCACAGACATACATGCAGGCAAAAGACTCATAAACATAAAGTAAGAAAAAAATATGATTTATTTATTTTTATTTTATATGCATTGGTGTTTTGCCTGTGTGTATGTCTGTGTGACAGCAACAGATCCCCTGGAATGGGAGTTATAGATAGTTATGAGCTGCCATGAGGGTGCTGGGAGTTGAACCCGGGTCCTCTGGAAGAGTAGCCAGTGCTCCTAACTACTGATCCATCTCTCCAGCTTCAAGAAAAAAATTTAAACACTAAACAACAAATATACACGCCTAAATACTTTCAATGATCAATGCATGATAAGGACTAAGAATTTCAGTTGTAGGCTGGATGATGGCCGAGTGGATTAAAACATTTCCTGCTTGGAGAGAGGGTTCAGCAGTTAAGAGCAGTGGCTGCTCTTCCAGAGGACCCAGGTTCAATTCCAAGCACCCACATGGTGACTTACAACCATCTGTAGCTCCAGTTCCAGGGGACCCAACAACCTTCTTGACTTCCAAGGGTACCCGTCGAATACATGCAAGCTGGCAAAATACCCATCCACATTTGTTTGTTTTTAACTGGGGCCAAGGACAGGGGTGCACACCTTTAATCCCAGCAGTCCCGAGGCAGAGGAAGGTTTATCTCAATGAGTTTGAGGCTAGCCTGATCTACCTAGCAAGTTCCAGGCCCGTCAAGGATACATACATAGTGAAACGAAAAACAAAAACCACTTGCTGCACCAGGCTGAGGACCAGAGTTCGAATCCCCAGAACCGAGGTGAAAGCCGGGTGGGAATGGCAGCCCACCTGTAATTCCAGCCTCAGAAGACAGACGCAGACAGGAGATCCCTAGAGCAAGCTGGCTAACAAGACTAGCCATAATATTGGCACATCTGTGCCTGACTGAGAGACTCTGCCTCATCAAAAAAGGCGGGAGCGTAACAGTGTAGTGGGTAGCCATTCCAGCTTTGGTCTGGAAGTTCCAACCCCCATTAAGGCTTCTGTAACTATCACGCCTACAAGGCGGGGCCAAGGGAGGGCCTGAAGACCGGAGATCAGGACGCGAGGGGTAGACTGAGGAGAGTTCTCCAGAGAACACCGCTGGACTGCGCTGCGCCTTTTCCAGAACCCGCCACCTACCTATCCCTTCATTTGTAAGTTACCCATTAAATAAATCTTCCTTTTAACTACGCGGAGTGGCCTTAGTAATTCCATCAATATAACAGAGGATGATCTGACATAAATACTGGGCCGCCATATGCATTCGTACCCACAACCTGCATGCCCACACACATGTATGCATGCCTATATACACATACATGCAACACCACACACACACACACACACACACACACACACACACACACACGTGCTGCAGGCCACAGGAATATATCATAAGAACTCAGCTGGTTATGGCAAAGTCACTACCTGGAGGGATCAGGGAATTCCTCCAGAGAAAGCCAAATCCCAAGGAGTTTTTGGTGTTACTTGGCTTGTTATATATCAGCTGTCTTCTGTTATGAAAATCATGTGTGCCTTCATAGTTTTTCCTATTGACTTCCCTAAGAAGAACTAACAGTGTGGACTGATCACTCTCTGGACATACACATTCCAGGTATTTGGAGAACAGCCTCAGGAAAGGCTTTCTCTGGAATCAGATTATCTCCCTTAGCCACTTTCAAGGACTACAGGAAACACCACCCAGGTGGGCGCCCAACTTTCAAGGACTAACAGTGATAGCAGCCCACAGGCAAGTCTCCTGACTTGAGGTAAATTCCGCAAGGAGACACCGCCTAGGTCAGGTGGACATTAAGTAATAGCTTTACACAATTTAGCTCGGACCCTCCCTTTATATACCCGGACTTCCAGGGCACAGACAGAGAAGGGAAAAGAGAATGGAAGAACTAGACCGGTAAGAACTTGAGAGGAACAAACTGAGATGAGGAAGAACTAGATTGAAGGGCTAGAAGAGAGGACTAGAGGAACGAGATGGAAGATGAGGAAGAGCCAGATGGGGAAGAATAAGATGAGGAAGAACAAGATGAGGAGAGAGAAGGAGATGGGAGAGGAGATGATATGGGAAGGAACAAGACATATGAGAACCTAGAAGGAGCAGAACTAGATGAAGGAATTAAGATAGAACCTAGAGGGGACTGCAGATAAGTGTAGAGAGAAATCAGGCAAGAAAGGAGCTAAATATGAGAGCAGAATATAAGCTTGTAGCTGACACAGAATAATAAAGTATATGGACTAAGGAGTTTCGTGTACATAGATTCATTTCTTTTCATCAAAGATTAATTATCAGCTGGTTGTAGATTCTTCCCGGACCCTGGGAGGGGACTATCGAGGGGCTGGACCCCCCTAGTCCTCGACACACACGGAAAGGGAAAGTTCAGTTGTTTGTTTTGTACTTTTGTTTCATGATTTTTTTTTTCTTTACAAGGTCTACCCATGTTGGGCCTCAGGGAGGCTGGTGACGGAGCATCACACACAGGATGTGCCTGTACATAGCCTTAGTTAACTTCTGAAGGACAGGACAAACAGGGCCACTCATACGTGAGCTACTCACTTCCTCTAATAACATGTATGAAATAGGATTACACCTTACTCACGGGACTGTGGATATGGACATGACTCCTGTTCTCTGGTCCTCACTAGAACCAAGAACGGGAAATTTCTGCTGGATGATCACAAGGCTATATAATTAAAAACTATGGTATGTGCCGTAAAGGGGGCATTGTGAGGAGCACATCTATGATGGCTACCAGAAGATCCTAGCAGCAGCGGACATCGGGCAAGCATAATAAATACAGAAGTCATGTTAGAACTCTAAGGAGGCAGCTAACAACAGAGGCACCAGCAAGGGAGGCCTATGGGGAAACTCGGTGGCGACCCTGGAAGAAAGGGAACACTGGTCAGAAAAATGAGGGAGGCTGGAGAGGCAGCTCAGGGCTAAAGACACAGGACTCCGTGGGTCATGCACCTAACACTTTTCTAGGGTAGAGTTTCTCGTCATGAGCAAAAAGGCAGGATTGTAATGAGGCATGAGCAGCATCAACATCTTAAAAAGATCTTCCCAGGTTAAGTGTAGGGAACGCTCAAGAGACGTCAGGAGAAGACTCAAAAGGAGCTAGGCACGGGCACAGGCCTGCAACCCTAGGACATGGGAAGCTGAGGCAAAGAATCATAAACTCAGGGCAGCCTGAGCTGCAGAGCAAGCTTGAGGCCAGCCTATGTTACACAGAGATACTGTGTGTGTGTAAAAAGAGGAGTAAGGGGAAGGAGAAAACAAAGATGGGATTGAGGTGTGCAAGGCCCTGGTTTGATCTCTAGCACCAGAATGCACAGATCCATACATGAGCAAGTTAGATAACTCAAGTGAGAGACGGTGAAGGGCAGGATTTGAATGTCAGTGTGGAGCTGATGAAAAGTGTGCTATCCATGACCGCACACAGCAGAAGTAGGGTGCTCAAGCTGAACTCAGTGGGAGAGGGCTCCAAGGGCGTGGGAGGAGTCAAGGCCACCCTGAGCTCTGAGTTCTTTACCTGGATAAAGGGTGATACTATTTTGAGGCAGAATGAGAATGCCCAGTGGCCGTGGGATAGCAAATTTCAAGTGTGTCACAAGTGAAAATGTACAGAAGACATCCAGAACAACAGAAGGGCCTGGGAGGGGGGGATGAGAGTAAACGATGGGTAGGCTGAGGGTAACCGCCAAGACATCCACACACACGACACACCTGGAAGTTGGCACCCAGGAAATCTCACAACAGAAAGCAAGGACCCGTCACCAGACTGGGAATCAGCAGAGCTGTCCAACAAGAGAGGTGCCCGGGGGCTAGAGTGAGTGGGTGCAGACCAGGCTGTCAATCAAGTCCTCAGATTTGGGAAAGACAGCCAGAACCCACACAGGAAAACCAGGTCAGTGGGTGGGGAGAGGGGGATGGAGAGGTGGCTCAGCGGTTGTGAGCACTGGCTGCTCTTTCAGAGGTCATGAGTTCAATTCCCAGCAACCACATGGTGGCTCACAACCATCTGTAATGGAGTCTGATGTCCTCTTCTGGCATGCAGGTGTACACTCATATACCTAAAATAAATCTTTTTTAAAATTATTTAATAAATAAATCCATTCAATTTTTTTGTTTTAAAAAAAAAAAGGGTAGGACAGCACTGGAGCCAAGGCCAGTCAGTCACCTGACCCAGCACAGGACCTAGACACTGAGTTCCAAACAGTGCCGGTAAACTCCCTAGGTAGCACATACTGAAATTGAGAGCCTGGGACCAGACAGAGTGATCAGTGCTGTGGGGAATGCAGCAATGTACCAGGAGTGAGACATCACTCGGGCACACTTTCTCAGAACCACCTGTTCTTACTCAGACTGACCAGCTAAAACCCACAGGGCCCCCATGGCGTGCTCTTCTTAAGAAGGGCCATACAGACATGGCAGGGCACACCTTTGATCCCAGCACTCGGGAGGCAGAGGCAGACGGATCTCTGTGAGTGCGAGGCCAGCTTGGTCTATGGAGCCAGTTCCAGGCCAGCCAGGGCTACACAGAGGAAACTCTGCCTCAAAAAAAATGAGAGGGGAAGAGGGAGAGAGAAAGAGAAAGCGAGAGGGAGGGAGGGGGGAGAGAGAGAATGAGAATGATGAGCCAATGAAAGGGGAGAGGCAAAAGATGCCTTGGTGCTCCATGCACACAGGCTTCAATACCATACTAAACTCATTCACTCACTCAAACCCTCACTTATGGCTATTGATCAAAAATCGCAGATTTTGATGCCTGAACACTTTTGTGTATGTGAAAACAGGACGCTGTCTATGCCCTCACAGTTCAGTAAGGTAAGTACAATCCGCAGCACAAGGTGACGTAAGAGCAGAAAGGAAGACGTGACCCATTGCATGAGAGGAGAAGGAAGTTTAAGAGTTTCTATGGAGATCCTCAGCTCCAGAAAAAAAAAAAAAAAAAAAAAAAGTTTCTATGGTGACCACATCAGCCTTTCCCCCAAAGACAGAGCAAGGGCAAAGTAGGAAAGTGCAGTACACAGAGGCTTCATGTGCCCACAGGCTGGGACACTTCAAGCTCTCGTGCACACACACTGCAGGGACTCGGTAAGACGTGATTTGACATCAGACTGAAGACAGTGTTAGGCTTTTGTTCCATGAGCTGTGACGGCTCGGATCAAAGGGTCGTAGAGCGAGAACTGAAGAAGGAATAAGGAAATTGCGTGGTTGGGGGTGATGTCACAACCCACTGTCACATGAGGAGGGGTATGTGTCCTAGTCACTGTTTTACTGCTGTGAAGAGACACCATGACCACGGCAACTCTCACAAAAGACATCATTTAATTGGGGGCTTGCCTACCCATCTCAGGCTCAGTCCATTAGCATCATGGCAGGGAGCATGATGGCCATGAGTAGGTTCTCTGCCTAATTAGCTCTTGCAACCTGTCAGCCACCACAGCACCACAGACTCGGCACTTGTACCTAGGGGGTCTCCCATTCCACCCCTCCCGGGACAGGAAGGGCTAGGGGCACTATCCCACTTGATAGATAAGAACTAAACTTCTGCTGGGTAGTGGTGGCTCACGCCTTTAGTCCCAGCACTGGGAGGCAGAGGCAGGAGAATCTCTGTGAGTTTGAGGCCAGCCTGGTCTACAGATTGAGTTCCAGGACAGGCACCAAAACTACCCAGAGAAACCCTGTCTCGAAAAACCAAAAACAGACAAACAAAACAAAAAGAACTAAACTTCTCCAACGAAATGCTGACAACCCTTCCAGAGTGAGGTTCCTGACAGGGTCTCACTGAGCAACCGTGTCATAGCAAGCTCTGAAAGAATGTTTCTGCTCACTAGCACTTGTAGCACTGACCCTTCTCTTGGACCTGTAGATGGCCAATGGGTAGCCAAGAGTGAGGGGACAAAGCTTGGTGTGTCTGCCTGCCTGTGCAGGATGGTCTGTATGTCAAATTACTCTGGTCACTAAATAAAACACTGATTGGCCAGTGGCTAGGCAGGAAGTATAGGCGGGACTAACAGAGAGGAGAAAAGAACAGGAAGGTGGAAGGTATAGATTTATAGAAATGGATTAATTTAAGATATAAGGGCATTTAGCAAGAAGTCTGCCACGGCCATACAGTTTGTAAGCAATATAAGTCTCTGTGTTTCCCAGCACTCGGGAGGCAGAGGCAGGCGGATCTCTGTGAGTTCAAGGCCAGCCTGGGCTACCAAGTGAGCTCCAGGAAAGGCGCAAAGCTACACAGAGAAACCCTGTCTCGAAAAACCAAAAAAAGAAAAAAAAAAATCTGTGTTTACTTGGTTGGGTCTGAGCGGCTGTGGGACCGGCAGGTGAGAGAGATTTGTCCTGACTGTGGGCCAGGCAGGAAAACTCTAGCTACATCTGCCTTCTGGTTTCATTTGTCTCCTTTGTCTTAAAACTCCGGGTCAGACTCTTGTTCCAGTCTGCACAGGGATGTGTTAATCATTGAAGGAGTGTCTGTTGAAAGCCTGGTAATACGGAGTTGATTAGCACAGAATTTACCTAACCTATCTCATCCCTCTTCAAGAGCAAAAGCGTGAAGATAAGATAAATAAGGTATTTTCCAGACTGGGGGAGAGTACAGCTGTCAGCTTTTACAACATCCTGCTCTGGATCCCCTGGAGTCCGGCCTAGAAGTTTCCAGTATCCCCTAGACTTGTAGTCACATGGAATCCAGGAACACTGAAGCCTCACTCATAGACAGACCACTTCATGATGAGATCATCCCCTAAGTGGGATCTATTACCCCATGACAGTAACTGAACACCCCTAGCCCCAAGGCAGAGCAATCATCACACAGGAACTGAATTGTGCGCACAGGCGCACGCGCGTGCGCAAACACACAAACACACACACACACACACACACACACAACTTCATCCGATGTTAAATGCTAGCCACTTCATCTGTAAACTGGAGAGACACATAATAGGAAGGTTAAAATGTAACATGGATAGAAATGCTCGATCCACCGACAGGTGCTCCCTCCTGAGTTCTCCCCACATCTAGGCTTGCCCTAAATCAGGGTGGGGTTCTGAAGTTAGCCCCTGAAGAGCCTCAAGCTCTGCCTAGTCACTGATACTCAGGAGACAATGGAACAATGGAAAGCAGGAGAGATCTAGCAGGTGCTGCCCTGAGAGAACAGGGTCTCTCCAAGGGTGTCGGTGACCCACCCCCCTCACCCTTCTAAGCCTATTCAGCTCTGCAGAGCCACAACTGTCCCACCCCAGTGCCTCCTCACCAGGACCCCTGTGGTCATGCTCTTCAGTACTAATAAGTCTCCCCTCCAAGCAGAGAGAAGGTGGAGTCCTGCCTCCAAGTCTCTAAAGAAGTGATTATTCTAGCAATGACTTTTAAAAGAATGCTCAAGGGGCTGGAGAGATAGCTCAGTGGGAAGAGGTTGCCCTTGCAGCAGGGGTGTGTGTACGGGAGGGTACCTGTGTAATCCCAGCCTGGCCTATCGGTGAGTTCTGAGTCAGCGAAAGAACCCTTTCTCAAAAGAAAGATGGACAGCGCCTGAAAATGACACCCAAGGACATCCTTTGATCTCCAAATGCACCAGCATGTGTGCACGCATGCATACATACACACACACACACACACACACACACACACACACACACACACACACTATTCAGAAAGAACTACAGAAGTGAACTCTTTGAGGAGCGCTGGAATTATAATGTCTGGCCAGCTCCCGACTCCCCAGTCTTGATCATCGCAGGCCCCTTGACTCCAGCAACCACATCAACCCACCTTACTCTGAAAGCAGCCAGCAGAGACCAGGCTAAAAAGCATAAAGCAAAATAACGTGAGGAAAAGCTGCTTGGGAACCTTTGTGAGCCCCAGACCAGGAAGTGGGCAGGTGTGTGAACCCAGTTCAGAGTGGACCCAGGAGCCCCAGGAGCCTTGGGAAAACACACGAAGGAAGGGGGTTCCCAGCCAGCAGCTTCCCTCTCTTCCCCCCTCATATAACCATGTCTAAGAGGTTCTAAAGAAAGTGAGAACGGCCGCTTTGCCCCTGGCCACCATCTGCTGATAATAAATATTTTATGAACCTCAGGCATTTGAGAAGCTGCTCTGATGTTACAACCCATGCAGAAGCTAACTCCCACTCCCAAAGGGGAGGTCTTGAATTTCACCCTAATCTCACCTCAGGGCATAAGACCCAAACCATCAGGAGTCTACTTTCAATACGTGTAAGTACAAAATCTGCCTGGGGACATGTTTGCAAAGTGCTTGTCAGCATGAAAGCCATTTCCAGGCAAAGCCTGGGATTCCTCACAGTGGTAAAGGACCAAGGACCCTGTGTAAAAAAGACTCACAAAATCCCACATACTGGATGGCTGCTGGCCAGAAGTTCCAGTGACCTCACTGCTCTGATCCTGGGCCTTGGGTCAGCAGCAGCTGATAGAAAGAAGATTGACACTAGGAACAGCGAATCCTGGGTCTGGACACACAGACCTCGCGCAGCTCTGGGATCCTCCCCTTTCTCTGCCCAAGGCCTCCTTGTCCAACTCCCCAACAAGAGTTGGCCAGCTCCTTCCACTGACACTTCCCTGTGCAGGAGCAGGAGACTCTGAGAGCTCTCTACCCTGCTCATCCCCTCTTCTCTCTCTCTCTCTCTCTCTCTCTCTCTCTCTCTCTCTCTCTCTCTCTCTCTCTCTCTCTCCCCCTTCTGCCCTCTCTTCCTCCATTTCCTTCTGCCCTTCCTTTCATTCTTCTGACCCATCCTCATTTCTTCTAAGTCAGTCTTGGTTTCGTTTGTTTTTGGTTTTGTTGTTGTTTTGTTTTTGTTTTTTCAAGTCAGGGTTTCTCTGTGTATTTTTGGTGCCTGTCCTGGATCTCGCTACAAGTCAGGTCCTGTCAGCCCTCTGTAATGGCTGATCTATCTATCTACCCACTCCCCTCCAGACACTTGCTGCCTCTCTCCCTCTACACATCCCCTGCTTGAGGCCTACTGTGACCAATCGTCTGTGATCATGCCTCCCTCTTCAGCTCTATCCTTTCTCTTTGTACATGCTTAATTCCTACTTTACTGATTATATTTACTGTCTATTATGTTTCTTTGCTTAGCACTATTAGAGGACATACGAGAACCGGGTTCTGGCCATAGTTTTGCTCAGTGGTTTATTGCCAGTGTCTACCATAGTACCTGGTACACAACAGATACTCGATAAATATTTGCTGAGTTACTGAACATTTGTTTCCCCAATTCACAGGCCTCTAAACAGAAGAGATGAGGCCGGCATCTACGTCATTGGGCTCACAGAAAACTGTTCACACTCTTCAGCTGACTGAACGGATGAGACTCGGGCTTAGAGTCTTGTGGGAGGAACAGATGATAAGCACATGTGCTTCTGTCAGGTGACAGCCAGGACTGTGAAGAAATACACAGAGAGGTTCAGGAAGAGGGGACGGAGCAGGGCTGGACATGGCAGTCAGAGAAGCGCGGTCTGATAAAAATGACTGAGTAGAGAACTGAATAAAGTGAGAGCTATCCATGCAGGCAGCCAGAGAAAGAATATTCCAGGCAGAGAGGGTAAGATACACAGAGGCACTGAGTTAGGGGTATTGTTTAGCATATCTAAAGAACCAGGCGAGGGCCACAGGAGAGGATGAATAATTTCACGGTCTGTGCTGACCTTAGAAACAGGCTATCATAGCATTGAACTAGAAACCACTCCCAAGTCCACTAATGAAGAGGGTGAGTGTGACGGACACGCTGTGCAGCAGGAAGTGAGCTCACCACAACAGCATGAATGAATCTACAAAGTGCAGCAAAGAGAGCGTGTGGGAACGCACAAGGTTTGACCCCATTCGTGGGAAGTTTCATGGCAAAGCTAGGCACAGAGAAGTGGTAAGGCTATAAAGAAACAACTCTGATGAAAGTCTAGATAAGATCGGGGCGGGGATGGGAGGTGGGGTAGCAACACTCATCTCTTATCTTGATTGGTGGTTACAGGAGTGTGCCCTGTACAGCTCTTATACCAAACGTCTTGTCTGTGACAGCATTTAAACATACATGTGTGAAGTTCAGCACTTGAAAGGCAGAGGTAGATGGATCTCTGTGAATTCGAGGCCAACCTGATTTACATAGTGAGTTCCAGGACAGGCAGGGCTACGTACCATGTCTCAAAAAAAATAAAAATAAAAATAAAACGTAATTCAGGATATTGTCAAATATTGAAAGAGGTATACTCTTTAGGTACAGTGTCTCACCAAACAAAACTATTTTCCCAAAAGGCAAAAAAAGAATAGAATATACAGTATATAACTGCCTCAGTTCAGATATTTATTAGCCCAGCAAAATATTCTTACATCTCTAATGAAGTATTTTCAGCAGAATTTACTTTTTACACCAAGGTATAGTGATATAATCCCTTCAAGACATTTAGAAAGTTCCAGGAAACCTAGATCATATGATGTGCAACTAAAAGAAATGCCACCTTCTAGGGACCTTCCCCTGTCACCTGATTAACTGAAAGAAATGTCATCTCTGGGGACCTTCCAGGGTCACATGACTAACTGATACGAGTCACAAAAGGAGAATAAGGCTGCTGCTGTGGGTTTCCAGAGAAGAAAACCTTTAGGAGTCATCCTTGTGAGAGCTGGAAAGATGGCTCAGTAGTTAAGAGCACTGACTGCTGCTCAGAGGACTGAGTCCAGCTCCCTGCACCCACGTGGTGGCTTAGAACCACCTGTAACTCCAGCTCCAGAGGATCTGATGTCTTCTTCTGGCCCTCCTGGGCATTAGGCAAGCACAGGATGCACACATTCATGCAAACAAAAACACCTGTGCACTAAAATGATACCATGTCTCTAATCCCAGCACTTGGGAGGTAGAGGCAGAAGGATCCCCGTGGGTTTTGGATAAGCCCAGTCTACATAGTAAGTCCCAGGCCATCCAGAATTAATATTAAGAGTTTTTCAATAACAAAAGAAAACGTCCTATAAATAGTGGGGCTCAGAGCTGTTCACTGTTTACGGGACCTTTTCCTTTGTTATTGAAACACTCAGAACTCACGTTGACCTCTGAGCTCCAGGAATAGCCCATGTGTGGTGGGATATCTTTCTGCAGGCTGTGAATGTGTTGCTCTCATTGGTTGATAAATAAAGCAGTTTGGCCAATGGCAAGGCAGAACAAGGTTAGGCAGTACATTCAAACTGAAGACAGAGATGAAGCAGGATGGAGTCACAGAGATGCTCCGAGCTGCCGCCAGGAGAAGCAAGAGGTGAGAGAGAACAGGTAATGCCACAAAGCCATGTGGCAAAACATAAATTAATAGGAGTGGGTTGAGTTAAGTTCTAAGAGGTAGCTAGCAGCCAGGCGGTGGTGGCGCACGCCTTTAATCCCAGCGCTCGGGAGGCAGAGGCAGGTGGATCTCTCTGGGTTTGAGGCCAGCCTGGTCTACAGGACAGGCTCCAAAGCTACAGAGAAACCCTCTCTCGGGGGAGGGGGAGGAAACAACAACCAAAAAAGCTAGTAAGAAGCCTGAGCCATAGACAAACAGTTTGTAACTAATGTAAGCTTCTGTGTGTTTATTTGGGACTGAACGGTTGCAGGACCAGGCAGGACAGAATCTTCAGTCTACACCCATGTTTTCCACCTTTGCTCTCGGTCTCAAGAAGGTAAACGCGTCAGCCCTCAAATGGGATTCATGGATCAAGGCACTCTCCTGCAGTGGAACCCCGAATGTCTCCCACTGACTCCTGTGAAGCACTCTCTGGCTAGAGCTGGCGCAGACCATAACCTGCAGCACAGGAAGTCAGGGATGAGATGCGTCCGCCCTTCACAGTCTGCTGAAGCCTGGCTCTGCAAGTCCAACAGTGTGCTGCAAGAAGAAAACCAGGCCATCTGGACGCCAGGCGGAGAGCTCTCACCCACATCAACACACCTGCCAACTTTCTGTAAGCCCTTCTAAGGGTGATTCCATCAGCTCAAAGGTCATGTCGGTTCAGCCTGTAAAATGAAAGACTCTACACATGTAAGAGACAACGCACTTCTAAGCAGGAGATGACCCCTTCAAATGCCACGAGCCCCCCCCTCCACCCTTGTCCTTCCTCCACACTGGTACCTCATCTCTAGCCTCAGGACAGGGAAAGGGGCTCAGGGTTCTGGACCCCAAGCTACCACAATTCAAGGAAAGTCTCACACTCAACACACAATCTCTAGCACACAGTTTATGAGCAGCTGGAGATGTACCCCTCTGTGTCCTGGAAGGGCTCTGCTCTCACAATGACACCAAAATGTAACAGGATGCGAATCCTGCCTCAGCCATGCATGCCTTTCAGCAAGTTGCTGAAGCTCTCTGTGCCTCGGTTTCTCCTAATGTTAAGTGTAGACGTTAGTTCGTTGATCTCCTTTATCTTATATTGGAAAATTTTCCCACTCACTAAAATTTACCTAAACCCTAAAATGGATAGTTTTAAGGTCATACGTGGAAAGGCAGAGCAAGAAAAAGCTCAGGTGAACATTCCCAATTGAGGCTGGACAGGCAACACCCTGCTTCTCTTGTTTTAGCTCGAATGCTGGCAACAAATGTCCTTTTTGTAATACACATAACTCAAATCAACTCAAAGGTCACCTAAGTCCACCCTGTAAAATGGAAAAAAAAATGTTTTATTGTGGCATATTTTTGCATTTTTGTACTTTTCACTGGTGATCTGGCTGTTTAGGATGCCCCCAAGTGTGACACTGAAATGTGAAAATACATGTGTATGGGATGGAGAGGTGGCTCAGCAGCAGGTACTTATCTCACACGCACAAATCTCCGGGTTCAATCCCCGGCACTGAATAAACTGGGTATGCTAGTGTGAACCTAAAATCCTAGTGCTTGGAAGTTAGAGTCAAAGGATCAAAAGTTCAAGATCATCCTCAGCTACACAGCAAGTTTGAAGTCAGCTTGAGTTCTACAAAACAAAATAGTAAAAGACATGTGCTAAATAAACTCCATGCACACGTGACACATAGCAGCTGTTCCCCATGAGTTCAGTGTTAATGACCAACAGTGAGATGTCATTCAACAGATACATGAAAGAAGATTATGTGTTGACCAGCTGGTGAATTCGCTCATGGGAACATAACTTTCCTTGTGGAACCTTCCAGATCAGGGGTTCAGTATCTACTCATTTGGTGTCGAGGTAACTTCATAAAAGGTGACTAACAACTGTGTCACATAGGTTAGGACAATATTCAACAAATACAAAGCCCTTTCCACAGTGCCTACTCCACCATGGGCATGAAGGACACCTGGGAAGGATTAGGGCGAGCTCAGGGACGATGAAATGTCAGAGATGCTTCCTTGAGACTCCTCCTTGTCAGCGTCCTGAAGTAGGATGGCTCAAACTATTTCATGTCTACATGGCCTGAGGGACATTCAGAGAAATCCCATCCCTTCCTAAAACAACCTTTCTGTGGATGCAAAATAATTGTCTAGAGCAAACTGAGATCACCAACAGTTAACATTTTAAGTCAGGCCTGTGGTACAAGCCTGTAATCCCAGCTACTCAGGATGTTTGAGGCTGGAGTACCACAGGTTCAAGGCCTGTCTGGGTTACAGAAAAACTCAGGCATGCCTGGTGGTTCTCTCTGCTTCTTCTGCCTTTGAATACCCAGAAAATAATGGTGATGCTTCACAGTTACTAACAGGTAATAAAAATGGAGGAGTAAGAATCCCTTTTCTGGGGGCTATATAGATGGCTCAGTGGTTAAGGGCACC
>CABHPP010000125.1:56974-77587 GCA_902168425.1 Peromyscus attwateri | reverse complement strand
CAGCTGTTTACTACTACGCCTGGTTTTTACATGAGTGCTGGGGATCTGAACTCAGGTCCTCAGGCTCGGGAGGCAGGCGCTTCACGGCCTGAGTCATCTCCCCACCATATCCTTTCTTGTTTATCGCTTGGCTCTTGCTTTGTTCCCAAATTACCTAACAGTGTAGGAATATGTCTGGATTTTCCCTTCTCTGCTGCCCTGTGATTCTTGTGCCAAGAACACACTATTTTAATTATTAGTATCAATAACAAATGTTAAGAGAGGGACCCTTGTTCTTTGCTATTACGATGATAACTTTCTTTGTTCGTTTTCTGAGATAAGGTCTCACTATGTAGCCCAGGCTAGCCTGAAACTCATAGTGATTAACCTGCCCCTGCCACCAGAGTGCTGGAATTAAAGGCGTGTGCCATTATGCCTAACCACCCCCCCTTTTTTTTTTTGAGATGGGCCTTATGTAGCCCAAGTTGACCTGAAACTTGACCAGGCTGGCCCAGGCTGACCTAGAACTTGGCCTTTAACTGCTGACCCTCCCGTCTCTACCTCCCAAGTGTTAAGACTATAGGCATTTGCTGCTCTGCTCTGCCATTTTTCATATATATATATATTATATATATATATATTATATACATACACATATACACATATATATTGGATCTAGTTTTGCTATGCAGCCCAGGCCGACCTTGAACTCACGATCCTTCTGCTTCAGCTTCCCGATCGCTGGGATCACAGCAATCCCTTATGTGTGCTTTTATACCTGGTTTTATGTTTTCTTCTTTTTTTAAAATGATTTATTTATTTCTATTTTATGTGCATTGGTGTTTTGCCTGCATGTATGTCTGTATGAGAGCATCAGATCCCCTGGAACTGGAGTTACAGATGGTTGTGAGCCACTGTGTGGGTGCTGGGAATTGAACTCAGGACCTCTGGAAGAGCAGCCAGTGCTCTTAACCGCTGAGCTGTCTCTCCAGCCCCTTATTTACTTATTTATGATGAAGTTGTGTATGTTGTTTGGCATGGAAGTGCAGGGTGTTTTTGTTTTGTTTATTTTTTCTAGCTTGGTTCTCCTCCAAGACTACTTTGTTTATCCCCTGGCTCAGACCCTCAGACTTTCCTCCTTGGGGGCTCCTTTGCTTGGCTTCTGCATTCCTGGCCATATTCCCAGTGTAGCACCAGAGTTTTTAAAAGATTGTTCTTATTTACCGACGCATTTATAACTTTGATACAAAGTCTCATAGGGTCCAGGCTGGCCTTGAACATGCTGTATAGCTGAGGGTGACCTTGAACACCTGGTTCTCTTGCCTCTCCTCCCTGAGTGTTGGGATCACAGGTGTGCACCACATCCCCTATGCCACTCTGGGGGTGGAATAGTGCATGGCTCAGTGCATGCTGGGCAAGTGCTCTGCTAACCAAGCCACAGCCCCAAGCCCTACACTGTTAACTTTTGAACACTCCTGGGCACTGAAAGACGCTGCCGGCGACACATTGTATAGAACTGTTTCCCTGAGGATTCCTGGTTGTTTCTGTTGGAGAATGGTGTCAGCAGCCGGGCTTTTGTGCTAGATGTGGTTGTGGTTGCTTACAGGGCGCTGCTTCTGAACCCCTTCATGACAGAGCAGGGAGATCTGAGCATGTACGGAACTTACATGTGCTTCTATCCGCATTTCTAGCTCCAAAATTTTTTATTGCATTTAAAAATTATTGTGTGGAGATATCAGCAGACATGTGCCATAGTGCACATGGAGGTCAGAGGACAACTTGCAGAAGTCAGTCCTACTATGTGGGTCCCATGGGTCCAACTGGAGTTCTAACCTTGGCAGCAAGCACCTCTACCCCCTGAGCCATCCTGCTGGGCATGGTGTTTCTAGATATAATCATCTGTGGTAGTTAATTTTGGTTGTCGGTTTGACTGGATGAAGAAACACCTCAGGCATTAATGAGGCACATTCTTGGTTATGCTTATGAGGGGGTTTCTAGAGAGGACAGATGGAGGGGGAAGGCCCATCCTAAATGCAGGCATCAGACCCTTTCAGTGGATGGTCCCAACTGAATAAGAAGGGGAGGGGTAGGAAGCCAGCAGAAGCTGGTGGAACATGAGTGTTCCCTGACTGCTACTTCCTGAACTGTAGAGTGTAGAGACGAGGCGTCCTAGTACACACTCCCCACACCATAAACTTTACCATTTCTTCCCAGCGCTATGGACCACATCCTCTTAACCATGGGTCCACATGCTTCCCCCCTCCCCCGGCTCTGCTGTGTATCTCATCACAGCAACAGGAAGGATGCCCAATATACAGCCATGTCCCTCCAAGCAGAACATGCCTTCGGACTGATGTCTCCAGCACTAAATCACTACCACATGCATCTTTGTAACCTCTTCCCACGTGGAGCCCAGTGAACACATGTGGCTTATCTCTAAGGTCCCGTTCCAAGGCTGACAAACCTGGCTTCCCGCGAGTCGGCCACTCATTTACTTCATTGTTCCATTCCAGCCTGGACAGGCATGGCTTCAGAATCGTCAACTTTAACCCCGTGGGAAACGGCCTTATTGACTAAGGCCTGGTTTACCCCCCTTTGTCCTCTAGACCCCTTTTCTAAAGTGACTTAAACCAGTTTCTTCTCCTATTTTTAAACTTCACGTTATTTCTGTTTTTATGGTGCTAGAGATGGAACCCAGAACCAGGCTCCTGCTTCTTATTATTTTGAGACAGAGTTTCATGTAGCCCAGGCTTAGCAACATCCCATGCCTTCAGTCTTCATTTTCAAACTGTGCTGAAGTATTTATTCTTTCAGATGAAATATTAGGTAACAGAAAACCTCTGTTAACTTCTTAAAAATTTCAGCTGTGGGCTGGAGCGATGGCTCAGCAGTTAAGAACATTGACTGCTCTTACAGAGAGCCCAAGTTTGGTTCCAGCATCTGCTCTGGGTAGTCGACAACTGCCTGTAAGTTCAGTTCTAGGGGACCTAACGCCCTCTTCTGGACTCTGGGGCACCTACACTCAGGTGCATGTAGCTCCCACCACACATGCCTATGCGAGACACACACACACACACACACACACACACACACACACACACACACGCACAAAAGACAGGTGTGGTGGTGCACATTTTTAATCCCAGTGTTCCGGAGGCAGAGGCAGATGGACATCTGTGAGTTTGATGCCAGCCTGGTCTACATAGCAAATTCCAGGCTAGCCAAGTCTACATAGTGAGATCTTGACACATAAATAAATAAATTAACTAAATTAAAATTAAAATCTTCGAAAAATTGACTGTGATTTTGCTCAAAATTTTGTTAAATCTTGAATTTAGCTATAATTACCTTTAGAAGGAATCTACCTGTCCCCAAGGTCCTGCTTGTCCCCCTGCTGACACACTTCATTAGCCAGGCCCTATGTTTTTCCTATAGATTCCTCTAATTCAGTTAAGATTATTTCTAACTGCATCCTTTCCCGTGTGTTACCATTTTGGCCAGGATGTTTTTATCCATCATATTTCATTTTGAAAGTCTGTATTTCTGGGATGATGGGGAACAATTTGTTTTCGTACATTTATTGCCTTTCAAACTTTTTTTTACTGAAGTGTGTGTATGTTTGTGCACCTTCCTGAGTGTGTGTGAGTATGCATGTGTGTGAGTGTGCGTGTGTGTCTGTATGTGTGCATGTTTGTGAGTGTGTATGTGTGTGCACGTGTGTGTAGGCCAGAGGTTGATGTTGAGTATGTTCCTAGGTCTCCCTCGACCTTGTTTTTGGAAACAAAGTCTCTCCCTGGCCCTGGAGCTCCCGATTGGGCTAGCTGGCCAGAGATCCCAGTGTTCCTCCCGTCTTCGCTCCCCCAGTGCGGGGTTCTGGACACACACCAGTGCAGCTGGTGTTTACATGTGCGCTGGCATCTGAATCGGACCCTCACTTGTACGGCCAGCACTCCACTACTGAGCCTGCTCCCTAGGCTCTCAAGATTTTTCTTTAAACTAGGCTTTGGTGGTATCTCTCTTCCTGGGTTGGCACACAATGTGCCCAGGCTCTAGCCTTTGGTGGTGTCTCTCTTCCTGGGTTGGCACACAATGTGCCCAGGCGCTAGCCTTTGGTGGTGTCTCTCTTCCTGGGTTGGCACACAGACTCGCAGGCTTTACCCCTGCTCTCCTTCCTCCTCAGCTATCTCTTTTCTCCAGTAAGCTCCCTGTAAGCTTTTCTCCCTGAAAGCTCGGCTGCGCAGAACGATGTCTAAGAAATGTGGTGGCTGAAGGCATCTCTCTTGCTTCCGGTTTTATGTCATTTACAGGTCGATTCTTTTGGTGGTTGGTTGGTTGTTTCTTGGTGCTGGGGATCAAATCCAGGGCTTCATGTGCTAAACACATACTCAACCACTGAACTACGGCCTGAGCCCTAGGAGGCTGGCTCTTGATTTGAAGGGTTTTTTTTTTTTTGTTGTTGTTGTTGTTGCTGTTGTTGCTGTTTTGTCTATTTTTAAATCTTTAGGTGAAGGGTGACAGTTTTATTTCTAACACCTGAAACCAAAAAGTACAATAACTTAACCAGAAGAAAAACCTAAATAAATAAGAAGCAAAAGCAAACAGAAAAAAAATCGAATGACAGCGTTGAGGATGTCACTCGGTTGGCAGAGCATTTGCCTAATATGTAGAAGGCCTTAGGTTTGGTCCTTAGCACCACAAAAAGCTGGGCGTGATGATCCAGCTCTGTAATCCCAGCACAAGGGAGCTGGAGGAGGCAGGAGGATCAGAGATTCAAGGTCATCCTGTACTGTATGGTTTGAGGCCAGCCTGGGCTACCTGAGACCCTGACTTAACACAAAATAAAACACCCGCACAAGACAAAAGTCCTCTGTTGGTTGGGGATGGGCACTGATTTAGCAGGTAAATTCCCAGCTTTGTTGTGATGTTGCTAGGTTGTGTTTCCTGTTGACCTACATACGCAGTCCCTTCCCGTGACTGGTTCCCACATTCCTGGCTTTAGTGCCGTGGTCACGGTGGCTATTCTCTTTAACGCTAAACTGGCTTCTTGCTGGAGTACACATGCAGGAGTTTTGCATCTGGGTTAATCTGTTCAAACCGTCCAGGAAGCTCTTCCCTTCTGTTCTTTGTCAAGCTTTGGCTCAGGGTTCAACTCTTCCAGTTAATAATCTGTTTCCTTCAAACTCTGCCAAACTGGGACTGGGGTTGGAGCACAGTGGTAGCACACAGGCCCTGGGTTCCCTTGCAGCACCAAACCCCAAACCAAAGAAGCAAAATGAATACACACTTATAAAACATTCTGATAATACAGTGTTCAAGAAATGCAAACTTTAATATTCTTATGTCTTTCCAGGCTTGTGTGTATGTGTGTGTGTGCATGTATTCGAGTGTGCATGTTTGTGTGCATATGTGTATGTTCTTGTGTGTGCGTGTGTGTATGTGTTTATGTGTGCATGTGGTGTATCTGTGCATGTGCTTGTGTGCTCATGTGTGTGTGCATGTGTGTAACACATATATAGCCAACTTACATACAGATACCCTTTTTTTAAACTTTTATTTGTGTGTGTGATTGCATGAATGAGTAGGTCAGAGGAAAACTTTTGGGGGTCCATTTCCCCTCCACCACGTGGGGCTCAGGAATTAAATTCAGGTCAGGCTTGGTGATAAGCGTCCCTACCCACTGAACCATCTCAGCTGCTTTCAGTACACAATCTCAATTTTTTCAGAGTGTTCACTTTAAAAAATAGATATATTCGTTTTTATTTTATGTGTGTGTGTCTGCTTATCTATATGTGCAACACATACATGCAGTGCCCACAGAGGCCAGAAGAGGGTTCAGATTCCCCTGAGCTGGAGTTCTTGGTAGTTGTGAGCTGCCATGTGGGTTCTAGGAAGAGAACCCAGATCCTCCGTAAAAGCAACAAGGGTTCTTAAGTGCTGAGCCATCCTCCAGCCCCTACAACCTTAACTTTTAAACTTATAATAAATGGAATGTTTTAAAATACCCCACCCCAGTGGGTGCTATATTATGGCCATCTTTCCATATAGGGACATTCACTTTTTTACGTTGTTTTTGATGACTATAGAAGATTCCTCAGAAGACATTATCTTCATTTATTAAATGATCTTACTCCTTTGCACATCCCCTACTGTGCAAAGCACTGGGATGCGTCTGCAGGATGCATCCCTGGAAATGAAACCACTCTGGGAAGCGGCCCCTGCCTTTGCATTTTGATAAGTATGGACAACTTCCCCGAATTCTGCCCTGCGCAGGACACACTGGGAGACTGTGTCTGTCACATCCTGGCCTGCACCTCTGTCTGTTTAGTGTGCTATGAGGACTTTACGCTAAGTTGATAAATGACATGTGGTTAATTTATCTGACTGTTGGCCAATTTAGAGTCTTCCAGAATCTCCCTTGCCTTTGGGCCTCCCGGTATGCTGCCATCCTGAGGAGAGAGGTTTGGGTTGGTGCGCTGGACTCATGCTATAGTCTTCAAAACTGCTCATGGCTGGGGCAGCTTTTAGCATGCATGGGAACTACTGTGTGTGTGTGCGCGTGTGCGTGTGCGTGTGCGTGCGTGCGTGCGTGTGTGTGTGTGTGTGTGTGTGTGTGTGTGTGTCTTTACCGCCTCCCTCCACCCTGAGTTTGCAGTTACCTGCCCAGCCTGAGGAGCTTCCGTCCCTCAGTCTGACATCCTCCCTCCTTTAGCCTAAAAGCTTTCCCCCCCCTTAGTCCAGGAGTCCCCACTCCCTTGACCTTGGGGTTTCCTTCCCTCAGGCTGGAGGTCTCCATCCACTTAGCCCTGGGTTTTTCCTGCTTAGTACAGGGGCCCTCTGTTCCCTTAGCTTTGGGTTCTTACCCCTATAGCACGAGGGTCCTCATTCCCTTAGACACGGGTTCCCCCCTTAGCCAGAGAGTTGTGGGGGTTCTCTTTCCCTCTCAGCCTGTCAGCCATCAGTCCCAGAGGGGAAAGAGGCAGAAATGGCATCAGAAAGCTTTGTACGTGGCCCATGAGCACGAATGGAGTCAGCCCTCCAAGAGACAGACTTTGGAGATTCAGCTCAACTTTATTCTGGAGTATAAGGAATATACAGGATTGGGGAGCCTGAGGACAAACCCCAATTTGCATTAAGTGGCACACTCCTATCACAAGGCTTTGTGTGTGGCAGCAGGTTCCTATAGCAGAGTTCCTAGTGCAAGTCTTTTAGCAGGGATCAATCAGGCACCTGGTTTAGAGACAGCTTTTAGACAAGATCAGTCTTCCAGGCCCAGGGACATCCTCCAGATAAGGGCAGGTAGAGAGCAGGAAGCTTTGCTGGAGGGAGTTTCCATGTTGCGAGCCATTGAGATAAGCTTCAGGCCAGGGGGAGGCTGCAACCTCTACCATCCAGCAAAAATCTCCCAACAAGGGTCCTCACTCCCTTGGTCTAGCTCCAGGTCCCCCTCCAGGGAGACTGGAGACCCAGGCACCTGTGAGGTGTCAGCTACATCAGGCTGGTTCCTGTCATCCTGACCCAGAGTCCGATACTGGGGAAGTGAATCCTGAACGTATCCTGGGGACCAGGCTGGCTCATGTCACATCAGCAGCCAGGAATGGCGTGGCGTGGCTGAGCCAGATGGTTCCTTGTCAAGGGATTTTCCAGGCCTGAGTCTTTTCAGGGCAGGGAAGCTGGGAGGAGGTGGAGGGAGGAGAGGTGGCGGCTGGGTGCCTGGGAGGTGTGTGCCAGGGGCAAGGGTTGGTGAGTTTGACAGTGGAGGCCCCCAGAGGGGCTGGAGTGTGGGATTAGGCCAGCTTCCTAGGGTCAACTTACCCAACAGATAAAGCTAGAAAGATTACTCATGTGAGAAATCCACAGAGTCTGCTTAAAGGGCAAAGGGATTTACTAGGGAAGGAAAACTCACTAGACAGAACACAGGAATTGTAGCAGGATCCTGGAAGGGTGAGGCACGGTCCCAGCATCCAAGTCCCACAAGCGAGAGCAGAGAGTGTTCTATGTGCATCTTAGGTCTTAAGGGTACCCCCAAGGCCATGCCCCAGGGGCAGGTACTCAAGGTCATAGGTAGTTAGGACAGTTACCTGCTATTCTCTAGGGGCGGTGCTTCAAGGTCACAGACAGAACAGCCATCCACTACAGACTACCTTAGGCCAGGCAGGTGCCAGCTTGCCATGGTCCTCAGTGCAGTCAGAAAGGCCCAGAGTCCCACACTGGTGTCTAGTCATGGTGGCAGTCACTTCTGCAAGGCATTGCTGAGTTGAGGTGCCATCTGGGTGAGACGGATCAAGGATCGGGAACAGCATCCTGGGTATAGGGACTAGCATAAGTAGAAGCTCTGAGGCCAGCAGGGTGGTCCAGCACACACTGAATGAACAGCACAGACTGAGCCAAGATCCACTGAGTATTCAAGAAAAGAAGCCCTGGCAGGGGCCTCTGAGGAGCTTCTGGACTCCTGAGGCCAGGCGGGGGTGGGGGGAGGCTCTGGGGCCATTTTTGCTCTTTGGATAGGGCCACCAGTTTCGTGGTTTTTGTCTTATGTCTGTCACTGGGGTGTCTTCAAAGGTGTCATCTTGGCTCAGGCTCAGGAAATGTCAGAATCCTGGCAGCCTGCACATTACCTTCTCTCGCCTCTGCCTCCTAGAGATGGGACAGCTGAGTCCTGGAGAGGGTGGGCATGACGGTGGCAGGGCAGGGAATTCTGTTGAGGTTACTGTAGATGGAGGAGGAGGTGCGTGTGTGCGTGCGTGCGTGCGTGCGTGCGTGCGTGCGTGTGTGTGTGTGTGTGTGTGTGCTCAAGTGTTACTTGACTATGGGGAAGGAAAGAGCTGGGAAGAGTCCTTGACAAGAGGATGAGAGATTGTTACAGAGGAACTCTGAGGGCCCAGCCACAGCCCTGACTGCTCCCACTGGACCTACACGGCCAGACAAGGGGCTGGCAAAGCACCTGGTCCATTCCAACCTGGCATGCTCCACACATGCCCTGGAGAGTACTCTGTTCACTATTCTTCCTCTCCATGCAGAGAAGAAGCCCCCTCCTGCAGAGGGATGAGCCTGGGCCAGGCTTCTGGGTTGAGGGGAGTCACGGTCACAGGCTTAATCATTCCCACAGCCAGTGTGCCCAGCTCTAAGGGGCTGCACGCTACATCTGCCCAGCTGTTTGGCAAACATCCTCCTTCAGTCACGAACTTCCCTCCCCTTCAGGAGCAACGAGGCCCAGGGAATGAGCACAGAGCATCTGCAGCCTCTAGCTTGGTTGACAGCTTGGAGCCGGGGTCAGAATGACCCAGATTCCAGCCCCATCTCTACTGATGCCTGCTCATAATTCCTTGGTCAGATCACTCCCTGAACTCAATAGTAGATTTTATTGTGCTAGGGATGTGGGTCAGTGGGTAGGGTGCTTACCCAGCATGCATAAAGCCCTGGGTTCCACCCAGCACTGAAAAAACTGAGTGAGATGGTGCACACCTGTATCCCAGCAATGCAGGAGGTGGAAAAAGCAGGATCAGGAATTCAAGGTCATTATTGACTATATAGAGTTCTAGGGTAGCCTGGGCTACATGAGACTTTGTCTCAAAAAAAAAAAATCCCACCTCCAACACTAGAGCCATGCCTGTCAACACTTACCATGGTCTGTCCCACCCTGAAGCTGATTTATGGAAACTTTAATTCTTCCATGTGGTAATGTGGAGCCCAAGGGAGGGGTTTAGGTCCTGAGGCTGCACCCTCAGGAATGGGTTGGTGGTGTTTTTTTCTGGACTGAGTTAGTTCTCCTGCAATGAACCTACCTTCATGCTCTCCACTTTGCTGGCTTCCCCTTCCGCCATAGGACATTCCCAGAGCCCCCAGCAGGTGCTGTACCACAGTCTTGGGCCTACTACCCTCCAGAACTGTGAGCAGAAGTAAACCTTTCTTCTTGATAAATCAGCTAGTGTAAGGTGTTCTGTGACAGCAAGAGAAAAATGAACCAACACAAAGAGCAACAGCGGCCTCACCTGGAGTCCCCTGGGCCAGGAAGGGCCGCCATTGGGATTTTTTCTTTGTTTTGTCCGGAACCAGCTGTTCCAGACAGGGTAAACTAGGGAGAAGGAGGCCCAGTGGTCCACCCCCCCAAGACTGGTAACTCTCCAAGTGACACACTTGATGTCCTTCTCTGTCTGGCTCTGCACTCAGTGTCCTTCTGAAAGCTGGGTACGGGAGTGGTGGACCTGCCCAGTGGACACACAGGCTGCCTTCACTGATGACCGCATGCCATGCGTCCCTGCCCCTTGAGCAGCTGGTGGGTGATCTCTGAGTGCTCAGCCTCTTCCTGGTGTCTTAGCTGATCTTGCCTTGGGATTGAGGACTAGAGAAGGAAGTGTGGTATCTACTGAGATGCATCCATGTGTTATCTCACTGGGGCAGGAGGAGGGCCAGACAAGGAGGCAGCTGTTTGGGGTGACATGGTCTCCCAGGGGAGACTGTCTTAGGGTTTCTATTTCTGTGAAGAGACCCCATGACCACAACAACTTTTATAAAGGAAAACATTTAATTGGGGTGGCTCGCTTACAGTTCAGAGGTTCAGGCCATTATCATCACGGTGGGACATGGCAGTGTGCAGGCAGACATGGTGCTGGAGAAGTAGCTGAGAGCTCTACAGGCAACAGGAAGTGGTCTGTCTCACTGAGCAGTATCTTGGGCATATATGAGACCTCAAAGCCTGCCTCTAACAAGACCACACCTATTTCACAGGGCCACACCTCCTAATGCCACTCCCTTTGGGGGCCATTTTCTTTCAAACTACCACAGAGACCCTCTCCTACAGGATGGACTTTTCCAGAACCTGGATGGTGGGAGGCTGAGCCTTAGATGTTGGATCCAGGAAGCTCACCTCCCAACCCAGGGCTTCTCAGGTTATCATAGTTTTGTTCCAGGAAAGTGCTTAAAAACAAGTGGGTTAAGAGCGCTTGATGCGGGGCTGGAGAGATGGCTCAGCGGTTAAGAGCACTGGCTGTTCTTCCAGAGGTCTTGAGTTCAATTCCCAGCAACCACATGGTGGCTCACAACTATCTGTAATGAGATCTGGTACCCTCTTCTGACCTGCAAGCATGCATGTAGGCAGAACACTGTATACATGATAAATAAATAAATCTTAAAAAAAAAAAGAGCACTTGATGCTCTTGCAGAGGAACCAAGCTTGACTCCCAGCTGTCTGTAACTCCAGCTCTAGGGGATCTGCTGCCCTCTTCCGGCTTCTGCAGGCACTTGCACACATGTGGCATATACACACACAGGCATACATACACATAAATGACAATGTCTTTAAATGGACTGAGAAGATGGCTCAGTAGCTGAAAGGCTTGCTATGCAGTGTGAGGGCTGGAGTTTGGGTTCCCAGCACCCAGGTAAACGCCAGGAGAGTGGCAGCCCACCTGCAGTCCCAGGGCACAGGAGACAGAGGGACTCCTGGAGCCAGCTGGCTAGACTAGCTGAGTAGGAGAGCTCTGAGTTCAACTGAGAGATCCTACCTCGATATATAAGGTGGAGAGCAATTGAGGAAGCCACCTGATGCCAACTTCTGGCCTCCACATACATGCATACATATGAATACCCACATACATATGGACATGTTTACACATGGATACTTACCATACACACACACACACACACAGGCAAAAAGTGAACATTATTTTTTAAAACCAATGACATAAACCATTCAAAGAAAAAGAGGAAAAGAGAAAGCCTTGAGCGGTGACTGACAGTCAATCTTGCTGTATAGAACAGTGAAAATTCCAAACCCTAGCTGTTCATGTCCTTCCAAGGAAGGGAGGGCAATCATCCATGACCTATCATGTCTTCACCTATTCACCCGTCCATCACTGATCTCTCCATTCATCCATCATTTGTGTGTCCATCTACACATCCACACCTTTTCATATCTATCTATCATCTATCTATCTATCTATCTATCTACCTATTTTCTATCATCTCTCTATCAACCTATCATCTATTTACCTAACTATCTATCTATCATCTGTTTGTCTGTCTATCTAGCTGTAGTTTAAATAGCCTGGACTATTAACCAACACAGGAACAACCAGGGTCTGGGCAGTGGTTGAGGGGACAAAATGTCACCACACAAGTGTGAGCATTGAGGCTGTTAGAATATATTAAACCACAGATACCGGAACGTGTGACTCTCAGCTGTGTGCTCTCAACAGACAACACTCCACGGAACCCACACTCCTTTCAGGGTCTGGAACACTGCCATCCCCTTAGCCGATCCCTCTGCCTTTTTCAAGCTCCTCTACCACACAGGCAACTTCTGTTCTGGCGCATTCCCAAGTCTGGCTTCTTCCTCACGCTTCCTTCATGGGAGACCCACCCACACTCTTACCTGGTGGTTTCATCTGTTTTATTGCTGAGCTTGGGAACTGAACACAGCAGTTCCCCATTATCGGCAGCTTCACTTTCCATACTTCAGTTCCCAACAATCCACCGAGAGCCAAGGAAATTCTAGAAACCACTCCCTAGTTTTAGACATCATACCATCCTGAGCAGAAGGATGGAGCCTCACACCACTCTTCTTTGTCCTCCCCAGGAAGTGAGTCATACATTTCTACATAGTATCCACATTGTATATGCTGCCTTCCCGTAAGTTACTTTATAGTGATTAGACTAAATCAACTCAACCAACATGGACTCTATTGTCTGGCAGTTCAGTTCCTAGGGTTCAAGAACTGCCTCCAGCTTGGAGCCATTGTGGACATGATTACTGCGTACACCTGAGCTTTGTGAGCACGAGGGTTTTCACTTCGTTTGCTTAAATAGCTATGAGCAGAATGGCCAGGTCTACAGACGGTTAGCTGCTGATCTTTCAAGTGACTGAAGTGGAGTGACTTCAAGTTCTGTCAGCCTTGGAGGGGCATTCCCCTGCCCCACATCCCTTCCATATCCAGTGTGTGGATCTGCTTCCCAGAAAGATGAGAAGCTTTGAGCTTCTTGCTTGGCCCAGAGTTGGCTGCTTGCTGTGTGTTCCAGAATGGAGCAACTGTTTCCTGTTCCTTTTGTTTTCCCAGCATCCCTTTCCCTTCAGGAGTAGGAATGGGTGGGATGGCAGGGTGGGGATTTCCTAGAGGGGGCTTGGAACCACTTTTGGAATGGGAATGGATTGGCCCTTGACCCTTCTGTGCTCTGTGACACCCACCCGTGTCTCTTTCTCCCCACAGACATTGGCCCAGTGACCCTCACAGCAGACCCAGTGGTGTTCCAGAGAGAACTGAGAGAACTCTACGTTCAGGTGGGCTGCCCGACAGCTTTATTGTTGTTCCTGTTCCGTGACAGAGCCAAGATGGCGTCCTCCCCGCTCCTCGCCTGTCCTCTCCCTCAGCCCATGGCCCACACCCCAGCTTGGGTCCTGGAAGTCTGTACCTCCTGGACGCCTCTCCTCATTCCATGAAACAAATACCTCACAGAGCCCTGGTGTGTAGTGGGTGCTGTTTTAATGAGTGAGTGAAGGGGACATGCTGCTCCATTGAGGGCATGTGTGCAGGCTTGAGGGACAGCTCAGTTCAGACCCCTAAGCCAGGTGAGCCTGGGTCATATGTCCTTGGCCATCTGAATGTCTTTACATTCACAAAACACCCATGTCCAGCATCTGTCCTTTTCCTGACCACTGAGGCCACTAGCTTCCTGAGAGCACAGACTCCATCAGTGGGATCTGCCTCTCAACTGGGTTCCCCAGTGCCTAGAGCAGGATCCAGAACACCAGGGGCTCAGGAAGTCCTTGTGGGGTAAAAGTTGTGTTATAGGGTTGGCTGCTGCAGCAGGCTGGGCTTGTAAACAGCTTGTACTCTCACCTCATAAAAGCTCCGGGTGCTGCCAGTCAGGGCGGGTGCGAGCATGTCCCCTTGAGGACCTGACGCCAGGACGGGTGACAGAGAGGACCTTTCTACTTGCCTGGCCCAGCTCCACTCCAGTCTTTACTCCTAAGCCTTGGCTGTCACAGGGCTTCTGGAGTCACAGTGACTGCCATTCAGCCTTCCCATGTCACATGGTCAAGAAACACTCAGGAGCTGGGGGACAGCTCATTCTGTAAAGTGGCTGCTACACAAACATGGGAATCTGAGTTCAGATCCCCTGCATCTGTGTGAAAAGCTGGGTGTGGTTGCCCACGCTTGTAATCCCAGCATGAGGAGGCAGAGGCAGGAGGATTGCTGGAACCAGTTAGCCAGTGTGCCTAACAGAACCGACAAGCTCCGTATCCAGTGAGAGACGTGTCTGAGAACACGGGGTGAAGGATGTTAGACAAGCGACACCGACCTCTGGCCTCTGCACACACCTGCATACCGTGTATGAACATCCCCACACACCTGTGCACACACACGAGACTACATATGCAGACACCACTAATTCACACACTCACGTGTGTAAGGCTTGCTCGTGCCTCGGCTGCTCCAGTCTCCTATTCCATACCTTCCACAGGGTGGGACTGTCACTCACCCAGGTGAGAGAATGAGTGACACTTGTCTAAAGTCACACCAGGGCAGATGCTGGGAGGGACAAACGGGGACCACAGCCTGACCCGGTGAGCCACACGGAGGTGGTCTGAGGTGACTCCCCACTCCCACTGATCTTAGAGGTTTGTCCAGGCTGCTCCCTTGTAGATGAGGTAGGTGGCAGCCGCTGACACACTTCAACCCTCCAGGGAGGGGGCGACTGCCCGGAGATGAGTGTGGGTGCCATCAAGGCTGCTGTGGAGGTTGCCAACCCTGGGTCCTTCATCTATGTCTTCTCCGATGCCCGTGCCAAGGACTACCACAAGAAGGATGAGCTCCTGCAGCTCCTGCAGCTGAAGCAGTCGCAGGTGAGAGGGCAGCTTTAGGGATGGCATGGGCAGCCATGCAGGAGGCCAGAGGAGGGAGCGTGAAGCCCCACTGGAGAGTGCAGCCGGGCTTCTCTCGGGCAGCCAGAGCCCAGCCCTCCCAGTGGTGGCCATGCCTCTCTAAGGGCGTGGTGGCAGGCTCTGGACCTGTGGGCCCACACCTCCTGGTGAGGCTTGCTCTTGGTGCAGGCCCCGCCCCTTCCTGCTTCCATGGCGCATGGAAGCCTGTGCAATACTGCTCCACCCTCATGCTTAGCTCTTAGTTCTTGCAGCTAGTGTCCCCTTGTCCTCGAGTCAGGGCTCAGAAGTCAGATTGGGACTTCTGCCTCTTGCTTTTGTACTGATGGCTGGAGAGGGGAGAAGGGCTACTCTTGGGGACGACATCGCTTCTCTCTTGTCTAGAATATTCTAGAGTTCTTCAGGGTTCTTCTCACAGTAACCTCCGGGGGCCGCTCCAAGAGGAGTCCACTTTGGTATCTTTTTAGTCGTAGATTTCATCCCACTCAGGAGACACCTGCTGTGTTCCCAGCTGTGGGAGCCTTTGCCTCATATCAGCTCCTGGTTCCCTCCCATCCACAGGAAACTGTCATTAGCCCCATGTCTCCCATGGTTGGGTTTCTGCCTTTCCTGTACAGCAGGAAGCACAGGCTTATTTGCCCATCTTCCAGGTGGTCTTTGTGCTGACGGGGGACTGTGGTGACCGCACCCATCCTGGCTACTTGGCCTACGAGGAGATCGCGTCCACCAGCTCTGGGCAGGTGTTCCAGCTGGACAAGCAGCAGGTGGCAGAGGTGAGCCGTCACGGAGTCTTTCTTCTGAGCCTGCTACCCCTGTGGGTGAGGGTGTTGGGTCTTGCTTGGTGATGTCCCTGGGAGCTTTGCCTGGTGGCTGGCCCTGAGTGGTGCTGAGTGCCCACCTCCAAGCTCTGCATCGTCATCGAATCTCCAAACCCCAGGCAAGTATTTGAAGCAGCACCCCGGGGTGCGGCCTATGTCCCACAGCAGAGCCAGAATGTGACAAACTCTTGTAGAAGTGTGACTGTGAGGTTGTTCAGACTCTGTCCCAGAGTCTGGGGCAAGAGAACCACAGATTGGGTCCAGGATCCTGGGGATTTAGCAGGGGAGGGATTTGTTTTAACTGTGCTAGGCTCCTGCCTCCAGATTCACTAAGCTCAGAGCATCCCAGGTGTGTGTCCCTGTCCCCCTGGCCAAATGACAGCTATCTCCTCTTCAAAGCCCATCTTCCCTCTACCCTGTCCATCCTTCTCAGCAGCACAGGGTCTAAGCACCATCTCTAGCTGAACCAAGAGGCCTAGCTCATGTAGTGTTGTAAATCCTCCATTGATAGCTGAGTGTGAGCCGTGGCCACGAACTCACGGGACAGAGCTAGAAGTGTTGCTCAGTACTGACACCCAGCTTTCTGGAGCCTGTATGGAATGACCCCTGCAGACCACAGGATGCTACACCAAAGCTGGCCTGCATGTCCCTCCTGTTTTCTCCTGCTGCGTATCCAGATTCTTATCAGAACCCCTGCCTCTGTTTCTGCTTGCCCATCCCTCAGAGCCCAGCCAGCCTCTCTCCTGCTCTTCTGGCCCCAGGGCCTTTGCTCAGGCTTCCTTTTTCAGCTCCTCACCTCCTGATATACCCACCTTCCCAGGAAGCCATCCTCCAACTCCCTGCCAAGGTCAAGTCTCTTTCCACATCCCCTCCCAGCTCCCTGTACTGCTTTACATAATTGTCATTCTGTGCTTGTGTGATTATTTAATGCTACTAGATTGTGAGTGCCCTCAGGGCTGGGCCATGTAGGATACTTCAAGCAGATGAGAAACAGGTGCCACCAGGAAGTAGCCAGAGGACAGAGCGATTGGGATCCCCGTGCCTGCTGCTCTGGGAAAGAAGGTGTCTCAGAGGCAGGCAGTGGCCTCCAGGATGGGTTTTGTGAGCTGTGTATTTATGAACTGAGAGGATTGGTCTCTGGGGCCGTGTTTAGATTAGCGTGCCTCGGCTCCCTGTTGACAGATGGCGTTTATGCTTCTCTGTGACACAGCAGGCTTTCATTTCTGGCTTGTTAGCCTCTCCTGGCACTGAGCCCCACGTGAGGGCGGGAGGCACTTCAGAGTGGAGGGACATCTTCGCCCCTGCTTTTAGGGGAGACATTGCTTCCTTCCAGAGACAACTCAGACAGAGGCAAGGCAAGTTGCTGAGGACAACTTCCCAGGAACCCTGTCTCCAGACACCCTAGGCAAGCCCCTCAGCTTTTCGCTGTGGTAGTCTCACTTGGAAGGACCACTGATGGCCGGGTTGGGCATAGTGGCAGGGATGCTCCCGGGCATGGAGAGCCTCATGTCTTGGATCTGGCTCTTTCTAGATGTTCCCAGACACTCAGCAAGCCTGGGAAAGTGGCTGGGACAGCCAAGGCTGTGGTTATCCCCCGGGTGGGCAGGTCAGTGGGGCTCTAGTTGGGAGAAGTCTCTCAGACTTCTGAGGAGGCATCTGAAGCAAACACTTGAACCTTCATAAAGCACATTCCATGCAGCAGGATTCATATACTCCCTACACTCCATTGTGGTCATTTATTAAGCACCTGTTGTATGCACTGTCAAGGAGGATGCAGCCAATCTGAGCAAGCGGCCCTCTGTCCTGGGACACTTAGCTTGTTCTTGGTTGTAAACTTGGTTGTAAACACAGGCTGAAGGAGCCCCCTTTTAGAGTTTATTCCAGAGTATATGGGGGAGATTGAAGAACTCCTCTCTCTGGCGAGGCAATTTCAAACTCTGATCATTCTGGAACAGTCGGGGACCATATTGGAGGCAGCAGTGTGACCTTGGGTTTGTCCCAGGGTGTGTGGTGTGTGTGACTGTATGTATTCACGTGTGAGTGCATTTAGAAGTTGGCAGTCAGCATTGGGCATCTTCTCCAGTTCAGCATCGGGCATCTTCTCCAGTTCAGCATCGGGCATCCTCTCTAGTTCAGCATCCTCTCTAGTTCAGCATCCTCTCTAGTTCAGCATCGGGCATCCTCTCTAGTTCAGCATCCTCTCTAGTTCAGCATCGGGCATCTTCTCCAGTTCAGCATCTCTTCTCTAGTTGCTCTCTACTTCACTTTTTTTTTTTTCAAGACAGGATTTCTCTGTATAGCTTTGTGCCTTTCCTGGAACTCGATTTGTAGACCAGGCTGGCCTCGAACTCACAGAGATCCGCCTGGCTCTGCCCCGAGTGCTGGGATTAAAGGTGTGCGCCACCACCGCCCGGCACACTTCACTTTTTGAATTGTGGTATTTCACTAAACCTGAAACTAGCCGGGCCAGCTGGGCTGCCTAGTCAGTGAGCTCTGGGATTGCCTGTCTGTGCACCTCCCACCAGAACTGGACTACAGGCATGTGTCCAGGCTCCTGGCTTCTATGTGGTCATGAGAATCTGCACTCAGGCTCTCAGTCATGCACATCATGCACTTTTTTCTACTGAGCCATGGTCCCAGGTCCAAGGTGGACATTTTTTAAAATCAAGGTTTGGGTAGGACCGAGGCCTCCTTCCTATGTGTGGCACCCCCAGGCTCTGCCAGTCCACACTCATCCACAAATGATGATGATGCAGGAGGGTGGCAGGGAGCGCGAAGGGGCAGAAGACCTGGATACACACCGCTGTCTTACCTGAGAATCACCCTGTAATTGCCCAGGAGACCCCTCTCCCCCATCCCCTCCACATGGCTCACTGCCCCCCACTCCACAACCCACTCTTCAGCTTAGCCTGTTTGGGGGGCTTGTGACACATCTCTTGTTCAGCAGCAGCAGCAGCAGCAGGTCCACCTGACAAATTGCCCAGATTCTGCAAATCCCTTTGAAGAGAGGTGACTTTGCTTTCTACACCGGTGGGGCTGAGGAAGCCGCTAAGCAGGCGGCTCTGATGAATGGAGCAGGAGGGGTGGGAGATGACCTCATCCTGGACCCTTGCCAGCAGCATCCAGGGGGATGGAGAGGTTGAGACCTGGGTTACTGGAGCAGGACAGGGGCTGCAGCAGGTCACAGCTCTGCCGCCTTCAGGGGGACCTTCAGCCCTTACTCAGTCCCATGCGACAGGATACTGCCTGCGCTCTCCCTCATGCAGGATGGGGACCCTCTGCCTTTTGAGGTGGTGGCCAGGGTGAAGGAAGAGTGCTGGGCATGGTGTTAGGTGTAGGTGAGATCTGACCACAGCTGAACTCCCCCAGGCTTCTGGATGGGGGTAGAGGTTCCCCCCTTCCCCACTCCACTGAAGCCTCCTGAAGAATGGGGGTACACTCTCAAGAGTGTCCTCAGCAAGGTAGAGCTGGGTAGAGAATCTGGGATGCACAGCTGGCAAGAGGCGGAGCCTTGGGACTGGGTGGGTGCTCCCTCTGTGACTCCAGGCTGAAGCCTCAGTTTCCCCATCTGTAGCTGTGATCCCCATTCCTCTCCCTAGTCCCCTCAGCTTCCCCAGCTCTCCTGGCTGTCAAGCGCCCTGGCAGTGCCTCTGGGATGATTTATCAGCCACAAAGGGCCCAGAAGCAGTCATCTGGCAGAAAGTAACAAGGCCAGATTCTTTCCTTCCTTCTCCATCAGCGAGCAGAGCTCAGGCCAGCACATGGCTGTCTCCCAGGCCCCACCCCATGGACATCTGGAAGCCATCACACTCGCCAAATAAACACTGTGCTTGCTTAATGAAGGCACTCTGCTCAGAAGACTCCCCGAGTCTGCTCTGGAGCCTTGGGGGCATAGCCAGGTCCAGAAGGCCTGGACCCTGGGCCTGGCCCTGCAAGGTGGTCTGGATTTGCTGTGAGCACGAGAGTCAGACTCTCCCCAAACCCTAGGCAAGCTGCCTCATGCGGGGCTCATTAGGGTGCTGTCCACGTCCCAGCCTTCTTTGTGGCTTGGTAGCCTGATTTGCTGGGCATCCCCTCTCCACCAGAACATTCTAGAACAGTTTGCAGTAGCCCTGGCAGTATAGTAGCTGATGTCACTTGTCTGGGCGATTGTCGCCTGGGGCAGCTTTTCTGGGTCACCGTCCTCTGCTCCCACTGTGTGTGACCTGAGAAACAGGCAATGGACACAGAGTTACTCCTTCACCATCTGGCAGTCTCATCCGGGCCTCGCTGATTCCTTGGCGCTGTCCTCCTCCATCCTCCCCCATATAGACAAGGAACCCTGTCCTAGTCCATCAGCCAGGGCAGGTGGAGCCTTTTCAAGAGACATGTTTCCCAGAACCCTAGGCAAAGATGGGAGAACGAAGTCGCTCCAAATAAGGGAGAAGGCAAGCTATTGAATTCTTACCCTGTGATAACTGAGGCCTCACAGCGCTTGCTCTAACGCAGTCTCGGTAAAACATGCTCATTCTCGAAATCTCAGGCAGATCTTCCAGTCCCTGCCCTTCTGTGAAAGGCCACACAGCAGGCAGAGCAGGACTGCCAGTTAGGGCCAGAATGGCCTGCAGGTAGCACACAAGCCACTATTTCTAGTCTCGTATCCGTGGCAGACACTGCTAATCAATCATAGAACTTCTTCTTTAGACAGCATTCCAGGAAGCTGTTTATAGTCAACTGACAAGGCAAGCAGACATCATGCCTGGGTGTATGATAAACTCACTACACCATTATCATTTTTAAATGACTTTTAAGCTGGTCATGGCAGCAAACACCTTTAATCCCAGCACTCGGGAGGCAGAGGCAGGCAAATCTCTGTGAGTTCGAGGCCAGCCTGATCTGCAAAGTGAGTTCCAGGACAGCCGAGACTGTTACACAGAGAAACCTTGTCTGGAAAAAAAAAAA
>CABHPP010000125.1:45036-56874 GCA_902168425.1 Peromyscus attwateri | reverse complement strand
ACTAGGAATGGCGGGGCATGTTGGCACAGGCCTTTAATCCTATCACTCAGAGGTAGCAGGAAGTAGATCTCTGTGAGTTTGGGGACAACCTGGTCTATGTAGTAAGTTCTAGACCAGCAAGGGCTACACAGACCCTGTCCCAAAAAAATCTCAAAAATCAAACAAACAACCTGTCCTAAACCTCGAGGTTATAACACATCACCGTTTGCTTGCATTTTTCTCTTCTTTATCCCTCTGGATTTTCTGACTCATGATACTTTATCCACTAATAATTTATAATTATTTTTAATTTTGGCTGCTATGAATGGAACCCAGGGTCTCATGTGTACTAAGAAAGTGCTCCTCACCTGAACCTAACTGTCAATCCCCCATACTATTCCCATAGCCTAGACTGTTCTAATAGAATTAATGAACTTTATAACTGTAATCTAGTACCAAATCCTTGCTTGGTTTCCCCCCAGTTGGCCTCAAAATGTCTTGTCTTTTCTTTTGCAGTATGTATATATACATGTTTGAGGGTACATGTTACACACATGTGGGTATGAATTGACATCAGGTGTGTTCCGCGGCTGCTCTCTACTTCGTTTGGTGATGCAGGGTCTCTGACTGTGCCTAGAATTTCCCGGTTAGGCTAGTCTAGCTAGCCAGCTTGGTCTAGGGATCCTGTCTCTACCTCCCAACCATTAGGATTACAGGTGAAATGCCACACCCACCCGGTTTTTATCTGGGCGCTGGCCATCCGAACACTGGTCCTTACACTTGCACGGCAAGTGATTTATCTGCCAAGCCATCTCCCCTGCCCCTCACGATGTTTTCTGAAGAAGCCTTTGTGGCTCAGGCTTTAATTATTGCTGCCTGCCCCACTTGGTTGCTGTGATATTAGGTCCTCTGGAATCTGGAGCCATGCACTCCTTTTCGTGAAGAAACTGAAGAGGCTCTGTGCCATGTTCTAAATTCTAGACTTTGCCCCATGTCATCACCGATCCCTCCCCTTGCTTTCCACTAACTTGAGTTTGTCCCAGAGCCTGGGTTGGTGGTGGCTGGTGTGCATGGAAGGGTGTCTGAGGGTTGGTGCTGCGACTTCTTTCTAGTGGATGACATCAAGGGACAAATAGCTACAGTCTTACTGTAGCTGATGACAAATTGTGTCACTGGTTACAGTGGTGACAGGCAGCCGTGTATGGCACGGCCCTATCTCCCCACCCCACCCTGACTTCAGTGCCTGTGGTGTGACACCCTGGCTCTGTGTGGGTTTTTAGTCTCCATCAATCTTACACCCCGTGCTTTTAACATCCAAAGAGGATCCTTGCCCGAAACCATCATTTCATTAGTAGTTGCAAGATGACTGTTTCCTAATTGCATCATTCCTTCCACATTTAGCAGAGGGCATCCTTCCAGAAGGGCTCTGGGTCCTCGAGAGGGACACTCTGGCCTCTGAGCACCATTCCTCTTGAATGCAGAAGTCACATTCAGTGTTTTTCCTTGAACTGTTGTAGTACAAGGAAGTTTTTTTCAGTGCTGGGGATCGAACCCAGAGCTTCCTGCATGCTGGGCAAGCGCTCTGCACAGGGACCCCCAGCCACACATTGCAGATTTTGAACCTAGCATATTTGATTGACAACAGGTCCCACAGTCCTGGTTAGACGGTCAGCACCCTGTGAGGCGCCTGTGGCTCCAGGAACCACCCAGGATGGAGACTCCAGATCTCCTAGGGGCCTGTTATGCACCAGGGGTTTCCTCATGGGTGCCAGAGACAGATGAGAGGCAGAAGTTTGTCCTACAGAAGCCCATCTGGCCTTTTGGAACCTATTCCCTATGTAGGAATGCCTTGCCCAGCCTTGATGCAGGGGGAGGAGCTTTCCTGCCTCAGTGTGATATGACATGCTTTGTTGACTCCCATGGGAAAGCCTGCCCCTTTCTGAATAGAGGAGGAGTGGATGAGGGGATAGACAGAGGTGAGGGGAGGGAACAGGAAGAGAGGAGGGTGGGGAAACTGTGGTTGGTATGTAAAATTAATGAAAAAAATTTTTAAAAAGCCTGTGCTTGCCCCTCTCTGCACAGAGTCCCCTGGTGTCAACACACAGGCATCATCTGGAAGCTGTAGAAGCTGAGAAAGTAGAAGAGCCAATCGGGCCTAGTGTAGGACAGTGGCAAGTCCGTGGCCTTGGGCACTGAACAGCTATTTGGCACCCCAAAATCCACAGGGAGTGTGTGGATTCTTGCACACAGTGGAAGCTGGTCAAAGCTGCATCGGTGGCCAGGCATGTCAAAGCCCAGGCACATCCACTAGTTCAACTTCTGTACCTTTCTCAGGTGCTAAAGTGGGTGGAGTCAGCGATCCAGGCCTCCAAAGTACATCTGCTGTCTGCAGACCACGAGGAGGAAGGGGAGCACACGTGGGGGATCCCTTTCGACCCCAGCCTGAAGGAGGTCACCATCTCACTGAGCGGCCCGGGGCCTGAGATTGAAGTCCGGGACCCACTGGGTATGTCCTCCAGGGCTAGCCCCATCTTTGGATCCAAGACTGAGCTGGAAGCCCAGGATGAGACAAACAGAGGCCGTGGGAGGAGGGGACCAAGGAGATGGCTCAGTCAATGAAGTGTCTGCCTCACAAACATGAGGACCTGAGTCTGGACACCCAGCACCCATGTTAAAATCGTGGGTGGCAGCCATATCTGTAACCTCAGCACTGGGGGGTGGGGAGAGGGGGGTCCCTGAGCTCCCTGGCCAGCCAAATGGATGAACTTGAAGTGCAGTGAGCTCAAAAAAAGAAAAAATGGGCCAGTGAGATGGCTCAGCAGGTAAAGGTGCTTGCTGCCAAGGCTGAAGACCTGAGTTTCACCCCTGGGTCCTACTTGGTGATGTGCATGCTCATGTGCACACCGCCCCCCCCCCAGACATATACCATGCATACTCCACACCCTACAAAGAGTCAATAGTGGAAAAGATACAGAAATTAGGGAGGGGTGAGGGGACACCAGGTGGAGCAGAGAGGTGTCCCTGCAGGAGAAGAAGCTGGAAGGCTGGTGGCAACTGACCAATGGGGACTTAAAATGATGACAGTCTTCTTGTCAGTCTCAAGGACCCTTGAGGCTGGTGTTGGTGGGCTGTGGGTTCCTGGAGACAGGGTGGGGAACCTGGGGGCTCCGGAAAAAGATAGGAGACTGAGTGGCATCTGACGCTTCCACAGGAAGGGTCCTGCAGACAGATGAAGGTCTCAATGTGCTCCTCAACATTCCAGACTCAGCCAAGGTCGTAGCCTTTAAGCCTGAGCACCCTGGGCTGTGGGCCATCAAGGTAGGGACACTTGGTTTTCAGGTGGAGAGCCTGGGATGTGTGGGCAGCGATGTGGATCTGTCAACAGGAGAGCAGGGTCAAGAGCTGAAGAGCAACCTGATTTGCAATTGTAAGGGAGTGGAGTGGTTTGGGATGACATTCAGAAAGGTCAAGAAAGAAACTTCAGTGAACAGCCAAATTGGCACGTGGCTCAGAATCCTGTCCTGGGTAGGGAGTGTAAATGGAGCAAGGGTGACTTTGAGAGAAAGAGCTGAGAGAGACAGGGCTGGTGGGAGACTGCTGTCTGGAAGATGCTGGAAGCCAGACAAGAGACAGGCATGGCTTGTTGGAGGGTGGGAGCTCCTGCTGACTGAACAGACACTTACTGGGTACCTGTGGGGTGCAGAGCATTGTGGCGGCCGGTGGCTGCAGGTGGAGGGGCCGTGCTGACCGCCTGATGTTCCAGATTTTCATGTCTTTGAGACCAGAGCCACATGCTTCCAGGGAAGGTGCGGTAGGAAGGTAGACAAGCAGGAGAACAGGCAGGACCTGCAGGAGTTAGGAGAGAGCAGAAAGAGAAGCCTCCAGGAGAGTGGGTAAGCTGGGCTTCTGTGTCCTTGGGGAGCAGCTACATTGCCCATGTATTTACAAAGGTTAGGGAGTACAGCTGCAGGTGTGGGGCTCTTCCAGCTGTGGCCAGTGGCATCTGGCTGGACCTGAGGTCCTGAGGCCTGACGCTCTGGTGACATGGGTGGGGACCTGCTCCAGGTGTACAGCAGTGGCCGCCACTCAGTGCGAATATCAGGCATCAGCAACATCAACTTCCGAGCCGGCTTCTCCATGCAGCCCTCTCTGGACCTCAACCACACCATCGAGTGGCCTTTGCAAGGTACCTGCCCTGGGCACTGAGGGTGGTACTGGCTTTGGGAGATGGTGGGAGGTCTAGGGCTGGCCTGGCCGTGTGACTCATTGTGACTGTGGAATGGGTCCTACTGAGCTATTGCTTTAGACCACAGGGTGAAAAACCAACTCTGAACCAGCTTCCTTTCCACCAGCCCAGGAGGTGACATTTACCTTCAGAGCATCCTTCCATCCAGTTCTGAGGATCCCTTTTATTGATGAGTCACTGTTTCTCCTGCCTTTTTATTTCCCTGTGTGTATGTGTTCAAGTATGTTTGGTACGTGTGTGTGTGTAGGCCAGAGGACTTCCTCTGGGGTTATTCCTCAGGTACTGGCCACCAATTATTTTTGTTTCATTTTTAAATTTTATATGTATGGGTGTTTTGCCTGCATATATGTGCACCATGTGTATGCAGTGCCCACAGAAGCCAAAAGAGGGCATCGGTTCCTCTGGGACTGGAGTTACAGACAGTTGTGAGCTGCCATGTGGGTGCTGGGAATTGAACCCGGGTCCTCCTGAAGAGCAGCCAGAACTCTTAACTGCTTAGCCATCTCTCCAGTCCCCAACATCAATTACTTTTTGAAACAGGTCTTTCACTGCCTAGAGCTCACCAAGCAGGCTAGTTAGCTGCCCCTCAAGCACTAGGAATCCACCTATCTCAACCTCCCCAGTGCTCAGATTATATGTGCCTCTAGGCCCAGCTTTTCTTCGTGGGCTCTGGGTGTCGAACTCAGGTGCTCATGCTTACAAGGTGAGCATTTTGCCTTTTCTTTTTTCCTCATTGAAGTCTGTATGGCTATAGCCCTGCTTCCTCAGACTTCTTGTCTGGACTCTGCTAATTCAGAGGAGGCACAGTTGCCAGTGAGCTGCTGGCTTACCAGAAGTGTCTTGGTGATCGTGCGGTGGAGACTGGAATGAGAGAGGGTTGAATTGGAGGTGATATTCCCTCACTGGAGTGTGATGAGCCTGAAGGCTTCATTTGGTATTTTCTTTGCAGAAAGAAGGTGAGGAAAGCAGAGAAACTGAGGCCCTTCCAACAAGCTAGTTGGCACAGGGCCTGGTGGCACAGGCTTATAGTCCAGCTACCCACGAGCCAGAGTTAGGATTGCAAGCTCAAGGCTTGCTGGGTAACTTGGCAAGACCATGACTTAAAATAAAAACTGGTGAGATGCTTCAGTGGATAAAGGCCTCAAAACCTGAGTGTAATCCCTGGGACCTACATTGTGGAAAGAGAGAACCAATCCCCACAAGTTGTTCTCTGATCACATGTGCTCTAGTGTGTATGTGCACAGGCACATGTGTGCAGATACTCAAGGCTTGGCTTTCCCTGGAATTACATTTAGACTCTTCTATGCCATATGCAGACTTGATGTTTCTTTAAAAGTCATTGTAGCCGGGCGGTGGTGGCGCACGCCTTTAATCCCAGCACTCGGGAGGCAGAGCCAGGTGGATCTTTGTGAGTTCGAGGCCAGCCTGGGCTACCAAGCGAGTTCCAGGAAAGGCGCAAAGCTATACAGAGAAACCCTGTCTCGAAAAAAACCAAAAAAAAAAAAAAAAGTCATTGTAACCATCTGAAAAGGGAGAGACATGGTTAAAAAAATAAGGCTAGGGATATAGCTTGGTGGTAGAATGCTTGCAATGTGTCTACAAGGCTTTGATTTAATCACCAGGCCTACAAGGAGGATGAATAGCATGAAGAAGAGGGTGGAGGAAGGAACTGGAAATATTAACAGTACTTGGAACTTAGCCTCTATGCTGGGAATGTTAGGGCTTGGGGAGTCTGTGGCTAACTGAACATTGGATGCCTGGACCAGGGCAAGCAGCTACTACATGCCATTAGCAGGCTACAGGAGACCATCCCTACACGCCAGTGGTTGATCTCAGGAAGCTCCTTCATACTATTGGCTGAATGCCTCATATCAATCACCTGATACTTACAGGCTTGGATTTCCCTTGACCATGTACAGACTCGGTGTTCCTTTAAAAGCCATTGTAACTGTCTGAAAGGGGAAGAGACCTGACCCAAGCTCCCAAATAAACTAAGGAATTGGTGAAAGCTCAGTTCAGTTCTGTGCTTCTGGGAGAGGCTGGGAGAGAGTCCCTATGCCGGGCTGATCACAGCCAACACCATGGCAAATAGGGGTGGGGGTGGGGGACACGTGATCCCTTCCGTCTCACCAGGGTCTGGGTTTGCAGAAGCAGGGATACCGCTAATCCAGGCAGGGTGGAGAGGCATCGGTGTTTCAGGACCACGGACAGCGCCCCGGGGTTCTCCCTCATCCCACCTTCAGCCTTAGCTTGCATAGGGAGAGGTAGGGAAGATGCAGAGGGGGTTAAGAAGGGCCAAGCAGGCTGGTTCACGGAAACACAGTCCCAGAGCCCGGTGCTCATCCCCCTCTTTCTCTTGGCAGGGGTACCCATCTCCCTGGTGATCAACTCTACAGGCCTGCAGGCACCTGGTCACCTTGACTCTGTGGAGCTCTCACACAGCTCAGGGAAGTCCCTCCTCACTCTGCCCACACAGCTTCTCTCCAACGAGTCCACACACCAGCTGTGGGCTGGGCCACCCTTCCATGTACCAAAGGAGCGCTTTTATCTCAAGGTGAAGGGCAAAGACCACGAGGGAAATCCCCTCCTCCGTGTCTCTGGAGTTTCCTACAGTGGGGTTGCCCCAGGTGAGTGCCGTGCCTTTCTGGAAGCCTTTCCTAGCTAGATTAGTTTGGGAAAGCTTCTGTGGACAGCTGTTCTCTGTTAGGTGTCATGGTGAATCCTGACATGATTCAGACATCACCTTCAGCTTAAAGATTTAGAACAAAGCCATCCATCTACTTACTCATCCACCTTCCCATCTGCACACCCTCCTGCCCATCCTCCCACCATTCACCCTCTTATCAATCTACCCACATATATATTCAGCAGCAGCTCACTCACCCATACATTCACATCAATTTATCTATCATCCATCTACCTATCCATCCATTTATCTACCCACATGTATTTATCCAAGCATTCATCCATTTACTTTGCTACATCCAACCAACAGGCCATCTATCTGTTCATTTACCTACCCATCATCCAACTCCTTATCTATCCATCATTTTATCCACCTACCCATCTACCCACCATTTTACCTGTTCATCCTCTTATCCATGCATCCATGCATCCACCCATCCATCATTCATTCATTCATTTATTCTGAGGTACACAAAGCTAAGTGCAAGCCATGGTGCAGGGAAGTGTGGGCCCAGCACTTGCCAACACTGGCCCATTGCACACTTGCAGCAGTCCTGAGGTGTATGGCATGTCCCACTTAAAAGGGGACTGCCCGTCACTGAGCACTCCCACAGGCAATTTCTAGAGTCATAGGAGCTAGAGTTCACCCATCTGCTGGAGTTGTTCCAAGGACTCCAGAATCCAGTATGAACAGAGCTATGTAGGGGTGCCTGAGACCACACTCAGCAGCTGCTGATGCCATTACATCACCATACTGGCTCCCACACGTGTGGTTTTTTCTGGTTCCTGTGCCCTGATGTCAGGAAGCTCCTAGGGCAGCACAACATCTTGGGTTTTCCAGCTCCTCTTTGCTCCTGACAGGGGCACCTGGGTTCATGGTCCACTTGACCTCATTGCTGGGCACTGATGCTCCTCTCCCCAGGTCCCCTGTCCCCCTTCCCCTGGAAGTGCCTGGAGGAGCCCACAGATAAATCTCACAGCATTCCACACTTCTTTGTGGGGCAGTCCCCCTATCTCTTTCCAATAAGTGTTCAGGGAGGACAGGAGCGAGAGCCAGCTCTTGAGGCTACCCACAGTGTCCACACAAGGGCAATTCTCGAAGACACGGCTGAGGTCCCTTCCTCTTTTCCCCTCCCCACTCCCCCTTCTTCTTTCTTCCTGACTCCCGGTCTCTGGGCATCTGGGCCTCCACACCATGCTGCTATTCCCAGGCCTCTCTGCTTTGCCTTTACAGCCTGAGGGGAAGCTTTCTAGAGAGATTTCATTACTGGAGACCTGTCTCATCTCCTCTGTCCTCTCAGATGGAACCAGGAACTTGGGATACAGCTGTGGGCTTTGGTCTCTATTGCTACTCCAATGGGAGTATGGAGGGATGGGCCAGGATATTTTTTTGCCTCCCTACTTTTCAGAGCTGAGGAGGCTGGGATTTGTCTCAGAGCAGGTTGGCCCTGGGTTTGAAGGTGTGTGGTAGGTCTGGGATGCCTGGGCCCTTTCTGCTCAAAAGAGGGGTAACCAATTTGTCTGGGAGAGGCTTCCAGATTGCGGGGGTGAGTAGCGGCTGCACACACAGCTGAGGACGTGGCTGGAAGTCTGACACCCCTCTCCCTGGGGATGTGGCAGGCAGCCCAGGGCATGATGTCACCCACCATGCTCCCCACCCCCAGCCTGGCCTCTGAAGCAGTCTGGTGCATTGTCTCACCCCTGGAGCATCTTACTGGGCTCCTGTCCCCTCTGGCTGGGATGCAAAGAAGACAGCCGCATGGGCTGAGCACTTGCCAGCATGGGCTGCAGCTGACCCTGCTGGGGACTTTCTCAGAGGCCTCCTGAAAATAACTCCAACAGGGAAAGAGACTGTTCCTCCCGAGACAAGGGTCAGGTGAGGAGGCCAGTAGTGTCCAACAGGGGTCCCCAGGGACTCATCACAAGTGAGAGAGTTTCCTTGAAGCGCCTCGCTTTATCTAAAAAATGCCATGAATCTCACATTTACGGCCATCTTCCCACTGTGCTTGCTTTCTCACTGGAAAGCATTCCCTCTGAGCAAACATGGGTGAGCCGAACCCTTCAAAGAAGAGCCCATTGCATAGCCCCACCCACACGGTGGCCAGTGTCCCATCAGAGCTGTCCCCGCAGGCCTGTCTGCTAACGGCTTCCTCAGAAGCCCTGTGAGGTTGTGGGGTACTCTCCACTAACAGTTGGTGCCAGCTCCTCGTAACAGGGCTGTCTTGACCCCCATTTTCACAGCATCTTGTTGATGACACCAAATAGAGTCCACCTTGAAACTAATTTGGTTTACAATCTCTTAACCTACGCTCAATACTCTAAAATTTTTTTCTTAGCATGCATTTATTAGTAATATGTATTACTGGGTTCATTGTGTCATTTCATACATGTATGTAATGTAGTTTGATCACCCCACCATTTCCATCTCTTGTCCTCTCCCCACTCCCATTAGCCCCTCCCAACTACTTCCTCCTTGGCTTTAGGTCTTTTTTGGACAACCTGATGATGTCCTTGGGGTTGCTTACGGGAACTCGAGTGAGGGTTTGTTTACAGGAACGTGGGCATTTTACTAATGTCTGCACAGCTGAAGAAAATGTCTCCTCCTCATCCACTGACCATTAACTACGTGTGAGTCCTTCCGGAGGAGAGGGCTCCCACCAGGCCTTCTCCACCCCATGACAGGATGCTGACAGGCTCGGTCTAGTGCAGATCTTGTGCGTTTGAGTGCAATGATCATGTCGTGCCTGGAAGTCAGCATTGGACATCATTTCCCCACTTCCTCTGACTCATACATTCTTTTCTCTGATGTTCCCTGAACTTTGGAGGGGTCACTCCCATTTTACAGAGGTGGAAACTGAGGTTCAGAGAGGTAAGTGACCTGCCTTGGGTGACATTGAATGTGACCACACATTGTCTCTGCGCTGGCTTCTGCCTCTTATTTATTCCTAAGGGCCTCTGTGTGACTGAGGTGCCAGAGGTAGGCTCTGTGATGGTAGGGCAGAGCTCTGAGCTTTGTGCTTGCCTGCAGGTGTGCCGCTGGTCAGCATGGCCCCCAGGATCCACGGTTATCTACAGCAGCCCCTGCTGGTGTCCTGTTCTGTGTATAGCACCCTCCCCTTCCGGCTGCAGCTGCAGCGAGATGGAGTGAGGCTGGGCGAGGAGCGGCACTTTCAGTGAGTGGCTGATGACCAGCAATTGTCCCTGGCCCTGGGGCCCCTGTGCCCTGGACAGATCTCAAAGAGAGGGCAGCAGGAGAGAAAATCAGGCTCAGTTTAAACGTCATCCTGGTCAGCCTGGTGTGGGATGGGGAGAATGAGTCCTATCCATGAGTGGGCCCAGAAGTGGAGGTCAGGAGTGGAGGGACCCCCTAGACCCTTCCTTAGGATGGGAGTCCAGAGTTCAGAGAAGTCAAGGCATGGGCTCAGCTCACACAGCCTGCTGTAGAATTTTTCTGGATCTTCCTACTGAGCCTTAGTGAGGATTTGGGGTTCCCTCTGTGTAGGATTTGGGGGCCTGAGCTCCCACTGAGGCTGGGAGACCCTGGCTGGGGTCAGAGTGACCACATTGCCTGCTGTTTTTGCAGGGGGTCAGGGAACAGCAGCTGGGAGATCCCACGGGCCTCCAAGGCTGAGGAAGGCACGTACCAGTGCGTAGCAGTCAGCAGAGCCGGGACAGGACAAGCCAACGCCCAGATTGTCATCACAGGTCTACCCCTTCTATCTGTGTGCACACTTCACTCCTCCCCTCCCCTCGGGGTTTCCTCCCAGCCACTCTCCATCCTTGGGGCACAGGGTGCTGGCCTGCTGGCAGCTGGGGACAGTCTCTCACTCAGAGCATGGCTATCCGTGTTATCACCTGCTCACTGACCCCACTTGGGGCTTTTAGGTGTCAGTTGCCCTGCCTGATGTCAGTCCCATGCCCGGTGTCCTTTCAGGGTGATGGTACTCCCTGCCACGATGTCACCACTGAGCTCTAGAGCACTGGAGATGTCATAGGCAGTCCCAGAATGAGACTGGATTTCCTCGTTAAAGTTAGAGACCCAAACTGTCTTGTAGTGAAGAAAGGAAATGCAATTTAATGACCACTGGTGGAAAGATGGGAAACATAACCAGGACATCAAAGCCGTCTGCAATCCCTCCAATCTAGCATTTGATGAGCTCCTTTGTGTATAGTATACGCATGTGTGTTTGCAGGGGCACTGTCCTGTGCACATGTGTGCAGGGACCAGAGGTTGAGCCAAGATCTCTCATGGAGCTTAGAAAAGCTTGCTAATTTCAGTGAGGCTGGTCAGGGACAATGAATCCCAGGGATCTCCCCATCTCCACTCCCTTGTGCTGGGGTTACAGATGTGTGCTACCACACCTGGATTTTATGGGACTGCTAGGTATCTGAACCCGGATCCTGACGCTTGCTCAGCAAACATTTTACCTAAGGAGCTGTCTCCTCAGATCCTCCCAGAAATGCCTTTTCAGACATTTTTGGGGAGTGAGACTACAGGAGATATCAGCAACCTGATTCTGCAACCTGACAGCGAGTCAGTCTGAGCCACTCAGCACAGGGGAGGGTCAACTTTTTATAAATGATGAGCAGGAAGGAGGGTGGGACCAGGGAACTGGTCTGCCGTGTACTAATATTGGGCACACTAGCCCTTTTCATTCCTGCCGAGTTACATTAAACTAAAGTGTAACTACCTTGACGTTTCAATAATATCCCTAAAAAATGTCACCCTGAAAAACTGAGTTCTCCTGAGTTCTCCTGGCCAGAGATGGATATAATGCTGCACCTGTAATCCAGGCACTAGGAGGCTGAGTAGTTTGCAGTCAGCCTGGGCTACATGAGTTCCAGGTTCATCAGGGCTACAGAGGGAGATGTAGTCTCAAAACACACACACACACACACACACACACACACACACACACACACACACA
>CABHPP010000125.1:7196-45026 GCA_902168425.1 Peromyscus attwateri | reverse complement strand
ACACACACACACACACACACACACACACACACACACACACACACACACACGTATGGATATTTCAGTACTGCTTAATTTTCTCTATATCCAGTTTCCCTGTTTGTCCTCAAATGTCACCTCTAAGCACTTTTCAAAGCATTGTACTTTTCTTTGCTTTTGTGAGACAAAGTCTCACTAGGAAGCCCCGGCTATGGTGAAACTGGCCCTGTGAAGCAGGCTAGTCTTAAAGTTACAGCAATCCTGCCCTGGTTCCCAAGTGTGGGGTTCCCAGGCACTGCCACCGTGTATACCGGGACATTGTCATCTCTTGTAGGTGCATGTGGCCTGTTGGTCCTGCTCTTCTGGTGGGTGGTCTCTGATCTTGTTGTTTTGGTGGCTTGGCTCCCAGAGAACAGACTTAGCGGTATTTCCTTTGTGGCCTTATGTCTGTCTCGGCTGCTCATAGGCCGCCCTGCTGAAGGACAGAGATGTTCCCACAGTTTCTCTCCTGGCTGGTTTCTTCCTGGCTGAGACGTTTGGCTGGGAGGGTGTGAAGATCTGAGAAGGGCTTGCTGAATGCACATTGGCTGTGGCTTGTGAACACATCCATGCTGTGGAGAGCTCCAGGGTTTGATAGCACCCTAGGGAGAGTGTGATGGGGGACACGCAATCTCCCCAGGGGCCAGGCATCCCTAAATGGAGAGCAGATGCAGGCTGAGTGCTCTGCTGGCTGACGTGTCCCGAGTCACAGGGGACAGCTGCTCCCTACCCCAGCTCCTCAGTCCCTCCTGTACCACTGTCCTTGCAGACCCTCCACCACAGCTGGTCCCTGGCCCCAATGTGACTGTGTCCCCTGGGGAGACCGCCATCCTGTCCTGCCAAGTCCTAGGTGACGCTCCTTACAACCTGACGTGGGTCCGGGACTGGCGAGCCTTACCAGCTACAGCAGGCCGAGTCACCCAGCTGCATGACCTGTCTTTGGAGGTCAGCAGCATCATCCCCAGTGATGGAGGGCAGTACCAGTGTGTGGCCAGCAATGCGAATGGGGTCACAAGGGCATCCACCTGGCTCCTGGTTCGAGGTGAGACCCCTCCCACTCTTGCTGGTCCCCTAGTGTTCACTGGGGACACCATAAGCTCTTCCCTCTGCTTAGCCTTGGAACCTTCGGAGATTCTGTCTCATGTTCACTAATGGAGGTTCATCATACTAGGGCTGGGGCAGGATGAGAACTCAGAGATCAGATGTGCCTGGGCACAGATTGTGGGGTAGTGGCTGGATGATGGTAGAGGAGGCAGAGAAAAAGGCATCTGTGTAGGAGTTTCAGGATGCAATGTGGTTTCGATCTCCAAAGACTCCTCCCTGCAGTGCCAGTCCACCAAATGTAAAAACCCAGCAACTCAGCAAGTGCTCTTTATTGAGGCAGCAACTCCCATTGGTACTGGGAGTGTGTTGAGAGGACCTGTCCTGGGCTCTACAGGACAGAGATTGATTAGTTATGTCTTCCTTGGCATGGAAGTGGGTACATGTGCCTTTTTAGGGAATTTGGGTGGGAGCCTGGCTTGAGCCTCATTGGGTCTGTGGACTGAGAGTGCCCAATTAAAGGAACCCAATTTTGGGGTTAGTTATAGGGCATGCCGTGGGTTTCACCTCATGGTTACAGAGATGTACTGCCCCCAGCCCTGGCACCTGCTGGGTGCCCAAGAACTCCAGGGGTGCCGGGCTCAAAACAGCTGTCCAGGGCAAGAGAGTTTCAGACTGGGAGGCTCTAGTAGGTACTGGATCAGTGCCTAGCCTCCCCACCTCCAGGGGTACCACCTGGGGACTCTGGCTCTGGCTATGTTTCTTCTCCACTGCTGCCCCTACTGTGGCTGAGGCCAGTCAGGGTCAGTGTGGGGAAGCCAGGCTTGTCAGATGGGCTCTTCTCATCCACAGAGGCCCCTCAAGTCAGTATCAATGCCAGGTCCCAGCGCTTCTCCCAGGGTGTGGAGGTGAGGGTCAGCTGCTCAGCATCGGGGTACCCCATGCCCCATATCTCCTGGAGCCGTGAGGGCCTCGCCCTGCCAGAGGACAGCAGGTGAGTGGGCGAGATGAGAGCTCTGGGCCCGGCAGGAGTTGGACAGAGGGCTGGGAGGGAGTCTACGCCTGGGTCTTCTCAAAAAGGGGTGTGGCATCTGCCTGACTTCTGCCAGGGGTCATCTGAGTGCAGTGTGGCCTGGGTAGTCAGGAGCTCAGACCTGGAAGAAGAGCCCTGTGAGTTAAAAATGACTGACCCAGAGAAACCTGCCAGTGTCCGTCATTGACTAGTGACATTAATCTGATATTAATGATGACTATGGAGCCACTATATGTCACAAGTTTTTCTGGCACAACTCCAGAATCCATGTGGATGCCCAAGGAACACTCATCATTCAGGGAGTAGCCCCAGAGGATGCTGGGAACTACAGCTGCCAGGCTGCTAACGAAGTCGGCACAGACGAGGAGACAGTCACCCTCTACTACACAGGTGCTTGGGCCATGCCATTTCAGGATACACTGTTCCCTCCCTCCTGCTCAAGGACACCCAGTGTCTGTGACATACCAGGCCCTGGGCCACAGCTGTGGGCATGCAGTTCCTGACATGGAACTTACAGTCTGGTGGGGAGACACAGAGCACCCATGCAAGGGATTGGTGTTCTAGGTAGTGGGGCCAGGGAAATAAACATGGATGCCATGGGTGTGTGGGGCAGGTGGAAAGGGAACGGGAATCTCTCCCCACCAAAGCTAGGGAAGGTCTGGCCTGCGAGTAGCCAGCCCCACGTTCCCTCCTCTGGCCCACACAGACCCACCCTCTGTTTCTGCTGCCAATGCCGTGGTTCTCACAGCTGCTGGGGAGGAGGCTGTGCTACTGTGTGTGGCGTCTGGGGTCCCCCCGCCCCGAATCATCTGGTATCGAGGTACGTTTGATGGGGAGAAGCCTTGGAAATGTCCACCAGGGCCCTGGACTTACAGTTTCCAGAAAGGTCACTGGCAGGCAGGGACTGCAAACGTGGAAGTGGTGGGGGTGGAGGGGAGGATTGTCCCAGGAGAGCCAGCTGGTTCCAGCACTCCCTACTCCATCAGCCCCATAGCCCGCCAGTACCCGTCAGACCTGGGTCGAGTTTCTTTCCCCTACAGGGACCCTAAACCTCAGTTTCTTTATCTGGAAGTAGGTTGTGTGGGGATTAAGCATGCACACACAAGTGTGTACGTGTGTTTAGAGCAAGCCTGGGCTAATACCTAGCTGAGCTGAATTGATAGATGAGGCTGCTTCCCATGCCTGGCAGGGAAGTACTGTGCAGTGTACTTTTAATTTAATCAAAGAAGAGTGTCAAGATGGGGGCTGGGGGAGACCTGGGCCTCAGGCACCTAGGAGAGATGTCAGGAAGGCAGGCATGAGGGAGATGTCTTCACTCAGGCCCCTCCCACCTTTTCCTGTGCCCTAAAAGCAGATCCCAGCTTCATTGGGACCTGGGGTTGACAGATGTGAGGCAGTAAGGGGGCAGAGATGTGGAGACCTTGGAGGAAAAGCTTGCCATGTCAGAGTTTGGGTGAATCCCAGCCCTGCCCAACAAATGAGCTTAGGAAAGACTCAGCACCCAAAACACCTTAGGACTGAGCCCAGGAGCTATAACTTTGGGGGAAACCACCTCCACCCACCCAATCATGGCCTGTGCAGACATAGGAGCCTTGGGTCAGGAAGCTTGAGCGCCCCAGCCAGTGCCTTTTCATCTTTGGTTTAGGGGGTCTGGAAGTGATTTTGGCTCCTGAAGGCTCCAAGTCTGGGACACTACGAATCCCTGCGGCTCAGGAGAGAGATGCTGGCCTTTATACCTGCAAGGCTGTTAATGAGCTGGGGGATGCCTCTACTGAAATACAGCTGGTGGTTGGACGTGAGTGTGCACTTGGCCCTACCCACACCTCCCTCTCCCCTTCCCCTCGACTGACTCTAGCAAGGAAGCTGATATCTGTAGCACAGACTGCCTCTGTGGAGCTTTGGAGAGCCAGAGGGAGCTGGGGCAGGTGTAAGTTCTTGCCCGGTGACAAAGCTTTGTGGCTGTGGCTAAGTAATAGAGTTTTATTTTTAGAAAAGGTCTCCAATATCCCAGGCTGATGTGGAACTCCTCAAGGCAAGCCAACTGAGGCATGGTGGGAAATAGGAGACAATGGTAGCTACCAGCAGCTATGGGTCACTCCAGCCTGGGGAGCTCCCTGGCTTTGTCCTGGGGGCCCAGTGAGAGGTTATAGACAGGAGAACCTTCATACTTAGGCTGTCACCACCATGGCTGGCCTTCAGTAGCATAAAACAGATGAAGAGCCTTCTTAGTCCAATAATAAAAACAAGAGCTGTCACGTCTGTGGTATTTGGCCATCCAAGCATGCTCCAGGTTCACACTCATATAATCTTCACAACCCTTGGAGGTGTGAGGATCATCAATATCCCCTTTATAGACAGGGAAATGAGACACAAAGAAGGTACATAGCTTGCCCAAGGCCACAACTAGCGAGTTGAGAGCTGAGCTGTGGCTCTGAGCCCTTGACCCTGGTGTTCAGGGTCAGCATTGGACAGTGACCAACAGGGTGAGTGTGGGCATCCTTCTTCTCTCTGAACTCCAAGCTCCTCCTTTGCCAAATGCCTCTGACATATGTGTGCATGAGATAAGGGAGGCTCATGACATGAAACACTATCCTTGTCTTACCTGGAAGGTTCTAGAAGACTGCCTATGGCATTGCTGTGGGCATTAGCCTTGGCTCCATACCTGGTTGCTTTCCTCAGAGTCTTCTATCTTTGGGGTCCAGGCCGCCTGTTCCTTTGACAGTGTGCTGTTAACCTTGGAGCCATCTCCCTAGCTCTGAGGGAGGAGGCAATATGGACACGGACCTGGGGGCAGGGCAGGGCAGGGCAGGGCAGACGTGAATATCAGGCAGCTGTGGGTCGTGGGCAAGCCAGCCTGGCAGTGAGAGTGGGAAATCAAATTTCCTGCCCATCCAGGCAGCAGCTGTGGTGCAGTCGTCCTGGCCAAGCTGGCAGACACTGGGAACAGGTGGGTGCTGTGCCTACTTCCTGCTATGGCTCTGGGAATGGGCTTCTTGTAGCCGTAGGATGCAGGAAAGAAGGCAGCCTGCCCGTCTTTCCAGCCAGAACCTGCAGTGGTACAGTAGCCTACAAGCCCCCTGACACTTTCTTCTCTGTGGCTGGGGGAGAGGAACCCAGATCTTGGTGCTAGGCAAGTGCTCCACCACTGAGTCACATCCCTGGAAGGCATGGTACTTGTTGGTTAAGAGTCCTGGCTCACTTGTTTGACTAAGTGCCTTGTCCCTGAGAGCCCCACTTTGCCCTCTCTGTGGCAGGATGATTGTAACAGGGCCTTGCTATGGGGGGTGGAGGGGGGGTGGAGAGGGGGACGGGGGTGGAGAGGGGGACCTCGACAGACTAAAGGAGACCATGGGAGACTCATGCTCCTATGGACAGCTAAATCAACATGCTTGGGTGCCTGGCTCCTGTGCCCACCCGGCAGGCTGACAAGGACTCTAGAAGGTGGGCAACTCCCCAGAGAGCTAGTGTGCCCCTTCGTGTGGACGATGCCCTAGAGAGCTAGTGTGCCCCTTTGAGTGGATGACATCCCAGAGAGCTAGGGTGCCCCTTCGCGCCAGCATCCCATTCCCGAGTTTTGTGTGCTGAGCTACGCTGTCCACACCACTGTTGTTGGTTATTTGAGCCTGGATCTCATATGGTTCAGGCTGACCTCAAACCCACTGTGTAGTGAGGATGACCTTGAGTTTCTTTTATCACCGGCCAGGACCAGGGTGGAATATCTCTTGGTTCTCGGCTTCTTCAAGTAATTGAAGTAAAAGTTCACACAGATTTGCAGAAATACCAAGGAAACTTTATTAAGGACAAAGCAATGGAAATGACCAGAATATCCTGCCAGAGAGTTAGTGGGGTGTTCAGGGCGTCCCGTGACTGTTTGAGGCTTCCTTTCACGGGGTTCAAGAAAAGGAGCTTGGCTACTAAGGGAGAAAGTGTAGTTCTGTTTTGATTGACAGATTAGGTCATACAATTATTTTCCTACTGCATGTGTCCCTTCCCATAATGCATCTGATTTTAATCATTTGCATGTCCAGTTATGCATAGGCATAAGATGGTAAATAGGGTATTCTCCTTAAAAGTTTATCTGAGGGCATAGTTTTGCTTTACTGAACATGTGCCCAGAACTGGTCCAGGCTGGACTGGCCCTCTACCACCCTGTACCCAGACACAACTGTGAGCATGTTTGGGTAGAAATTGTTGGTGATGGTTGCAAGGGGAGAGAGTGGTGCACTTGTAGCCTGCTGTAGGGGTGCTTGGTTTGCAGGGGTGTGTGTGCATGTAACACAGTAATGCATGCAGGTGAGGGAACGAGGCGCAATGTGCATCATTTAAAAATGTCTGTACACTTACTTATTTTATTTTATGTGTGTGTGGGTATTTTGCCTGCATGTATGTGTGTGGACCAAGTGTATGCCTGGTGCCCACAGAGGCCAGAAGAGGGGATTGGGTGCCCTGGAACTGGAGGTAACAGATAGTTGTAAGCTAACATGTGGGTACTGGAATTGAGCCTGGGTCCTCTAGAATAGCAGCCAGTCTCCCCCACCCCCAAGTGCATTATCATAAAGGAGGGTGTGCACGACCACACTAAGTAGGGTCCCGAGTTACCTGGCGGTGGATTGTCTGTGCTTGCCTCCCTCACTTCTGACCCTTTTGCCCCAGCACATGCTAAAGGCCAAGGTGGAGAGACACTCCCAGAGAATGAGATGGAGGTGAAGTGACCACAGGGTCCCTGCCTGGCCTTTTACAGAGGGTCATGTATGGAAGTGAGGCCAGAAGACAGAGCAAGCTGAACACACTGACCAGGCCCCGAGAGAGGCCCCACCCTGACCCACCACATCTGACACAGCCACCATTTGCCCATTGAGAGACCCAACTAGGGAAGCTTCAGCTGTGACATAACACTGGATTCTGGGGTCTCACCTTAACTGGGGAGTTCTGGGTAAGGAAGGGAAAGGATGGGCACCTGGCCATTGCGTGGCAGTTTTCTGTGTGGGGCCTATGGCAGGCATCTTTCTGACTGATCCCTGCAAGAAGACAGAAGAGGTGGCCACTACTCACACAACCACTGTGGGGTCCTTAAGCGGCACCTAGGAGGCTGCACGGGCCTCTGCACCTGCCGGACCTGAGCTCCGAGCCCAGCTCTCACTGACCTTGGGTGGCGTCCTTACTCTCTCTGGCCCTGAGTTTCCTCACACACCACAGGGGATTTGTGGTGCCACCTTTGGACTTCATGACTGTTAGTGAAATGGTGTTTCTGAAAGCATTTTCTCCTGGCAGTCGCTTAGATGGTGTCCAGTGCCACCACTGCCCTCACATTTGGGAGCTGAGCTGGTGTGAGCTACCCCTCAGCAGGCCTGGAGTGAGATAGGAAGAACTGGGAAGAATCAAGGGCAGAGCTGAGGAGGGAAGCGGGTGGAGGACCCACTGGACAGAGTAGGCTTGTGGAGGAGGCTGTAGTTGGTCCCCACCACGGTCTACACTGCAGAGTAGGTTTCAGGGGACCCAGGCCAGGGGCTACATGGGGGAGGGGGACTCGATCCCTGGGAACCAGGGCTCTGAGCTAGCTTCTGCATTTGGATGGCCTCAGACCCGGTGAAGAAGGGCCCTGTCTGAAGCCGGCTCACAGATAGTCTTGAGTCTTGTGGTAATTTTCTGAGTTGTGAAAGTGTCTCCCTTTAATGTCCCTATCCCGAGGCCAGGGAGGAAGTTCAATGTTATCTGAAGATGGCTGGCAGTTTTGGAGAAGAAAGAGGAGCCGCTTTCCCTCGGCTCTAGATCCACTCTGTTATTGAAAGCTTGGACCTCCCGGGTGGATGGCTCCGGGACTGTCTGAGTTGGGGCCAGATCTGGGTCTCCGGGTGGACTGGAGCTGGAGTTTCCACGGGTCAGGGGAATAGCTTGACTCTTCTTCCACTCCCGGTGAAGGCAGCAATGTACTAACGGGAAAAGCCTACTCCATCAGCTTCCTGAGACTAGAGTCTGGGGTGCCTGGAGTAAGGATTGGGGAAATCCCCACCTTTTGTGCTCTGTTCAGGTTATTGTGGCTTGTATGACAGCCACGTCCTTGTGTGGACCTGTGGGCCTTTTAAATACATGTTCACCAGCCGGCACCCCACTATCGACCATCAAATACAAGGTCATGTTCACCAGCCGGCACCCCACTATCGACCATCAAATACAAGGTCATATGCATCAGGAATGTTTTAATTTGGGATGTTTCACACGCTTGTTCCCAACAGTTCCTGGTACAGGGCGATATAGAGAGCAAGGGAGGCCTGAGGGTGGTGCTTGCGGGGCGGGGGCCTTGAAACAGGCAGCGCCATGGACATGGTGGATATCAGCTTCAGGTTCAGCGTGTCACAGGCAAACAGACCCTCTCCACCCTCCGAGGAGGTGAGGCAGATAAGGGAGTCTGGGAGGCAGTGGGACTCACGCCCCCAGCCTCTGTGTGAACCTTGACCCTTATTGGCTGTATCTCCATCATCTTCAGCCACACAGGATCCCATGGCTATACAGCTCATTGTAGGTGGTAGGTGCCCTAAGGAGGTACTGCAGCTGGGAATGCAATGTTTTCCCTGCATGGCTACCATAGAGCAAGGCCCCCGACTCACCCCAAGGCTCCCTGGCAGAGTGTGAGATGCGTCTGCGGCCACCACCCCTCCAAAGCTGACTCACTTTGCTTCATTTCTGGAACTCTCCAGAGGTGGACCGAACTAGCCTCAGGTTGGCCATGGTGCTGTGAACAGGAGTGCCTTTAAGTCCGTGGCATGAGCCTGGAAGGTGCTCTTAGAGATAAAACAGAGTAAACAGACAGTTATCCAGGTCCCAGCTCACCAGGGCTCCTCACTAACCAATCATTTCCCACAGATGCACCCAGGCTGACGGATCCCCCACAGGATGTCACTGTGGAGCTGGGCAAGAGTGTCTTCCTCACCTGCCGGGCCACAGGCCGCCCACCCCCCATCGTCACTTGGCGGCGTGGAGATGGCCAGGCCCTGGAGCCTGGGAGGGGTAGCAGAACTGGGCAACGGGATTCAGGAGTCTTGGTCTTTGAAAGTAAGAGAAAGGAGCTGGGGTGGACTGGGCTGGGAGGCAGGGTTGAGGAAGTGGTACCCTGATCCCAACACTAGCTCTATTCCTTCTTTTCCATTGCTGTGATATAACATCATGACCAAAGGGTTTCTTAGGGGGCTTACAGTTCCAGAGGGATAAGAGTCTGTCACTGTCACATCAGAGAGCATGGCCGCAGACAGGCAGGCAGGTGCTGGAGCAGCAGCTGAGAGTTCACATCTTGATCCACAAACAGGAAACAGAAAGAGGCACACTGGGAACGTGCAAGTCTTCTGAAACCTCAAAGCCTGCTCCCTGTGACACACCTCCTCCAACAAGGCCACACCTCCTAATCCTTCCTAAGCAGTTCCACCAACTGGGGAAGCATATGGGCCTCTGAGGGCCATTCTCATTCAACAGGCCATGGGCAGGTTGATGCCAGCTCATACGGGCTGGTGGCTCTGAATGAGTCATTCCGTTATGAGCTGGGTCACCATCCTGATGATACTAAAGGCCTCTTCAGTAGCAGACCAGCTGTTCCTCACTGTTATGTATGTAGCACACATGAGCAGCTCAGCCACATATCCATCCCTGTCCCCATCCCACAGATGAGCAAGCTGAGGCCCGGTAGCACCCTCCTCCTGTCCTCCAATGCCCTTGTCCTCCCTTGCATGTGTGCAGGGCCTGGCTGTGTACCTGCAGTGTTAGTCTGTGGGTTCCCAACAGCAGCCTCATTCCTCTCCTCAGGAACAGCCCCCGAAGACCAAGCTCTGTATGTGTGTGAAGCTCGCAATGTGTTCGGGAAGGCCCAGGCTGAGGCCCGGCTCCTGGTCACTGGACAAGGTCTGTGGGTGAATCTGGAAGCTGTGGGAAGCGGGAGGCAGGCACTCCAGCCAGGCTGTGGGTACCCAGGAGGGCTCCTTGTAGCTACCGCATTGGACCAATGTATCCGCGCAATTGTACCCCTGCTTCTTGTGCCGTGTCCTAGGGGACACCTGGCCTTCTGGGCTCTCTAGTCCAGATGCAGTCATGGGCTTCGGAGGGAAGAAGCAAGGGTTGGTCTGTGTCCTCAGGCCGTGTGACTGAAGTTTCCTCTTCCCACAGCGCCCCCACAGATCGCCAACAGTGCCTCCATTATCCGTGTCCTGGAGGGACAGCCTGTGTCCCTGGCCTGTGTCATCCTGGCAGGGAGGCCCCTCCCTGAGAGACGCTGGCTCAAGGCTGGCCGGCCGGTGAGCGCTGGGCTTCCCTGGGGACTGTCACAGCCTCACCTCAGCCTTGGCCTCTCAGCTACCCCGTTTTGGAATGTCCCCTCCCTCCTCCCACTCTGTCCTGTCTCATCGCCTGCCCTGCTTGGCTGGCATCTGTGGCCTTCTAATGTCCTACCATCTCCCTGCTTGCTGCCCAGTGAGAGGGTCTGAGGAGAGAGGACCTGGGGTGGGTCTGAGGAGAGAGGACCTGCTGTGATGTTTCCAGGAAAGACCTGTGCCCTGTGCGGTTCAGCTGAGAGCAGAACATTCTGGGGCCATTCGTCAGTTCACGGCACAGGCTGTCTACACTGTCCCCTGCCCCTCGCGCCTTTGCCCAGCCCTCCCTCTGTCCTTACTCTTGAAGCCTCTGTGCCCTTGAGACTATGGCTCTCCTCACTCCATGGGCATCTGAAGCACCAGCAGATGGGGCGCCTTGGGGAGACAGTCAGTGCTTGTCTGTGTTTTCTACTCCCCATGCCTTGCTCCTGGCCTGTCCCAGTCACCAGGCTGCAGGGGACAGCTCCAGCAACACTGGTTCCTGCCAGGACCCTCTGCCACCTGCAGGCTCAAGCATTTCAAGCATCTCACCGCCCCGCCTCCCCATCTCCCCATCCCATTTGAACTATCTCCTATCTGATTTTGTTTCCATCAGGCTAGATGATCATGTATCTGTGCACTACCCCATGCTGTTCCTGCCATCCAAATGCCTTTCCAGTCACCCTTGCTTATCCTTTGCTTCTCTGTGCTGGGCTAATGGCAGAGTATGTGGCATAAAAGTCCCTCCTGCCTATGACTCTCATCTACCCTCGTCACACTCTTGCTGGGGAGAAAGATCTGTCATTTCCCCATTTTACAGATAAAGAAATTGAGGCTTAGAGAAGTTAAACCACATGCTCAAAATCAAATAGCTAATAGGTGGCCAAGCTAGGTTTGAACCCTGTGGCCCACATTTCAAAACTTCAGAGGTATGAGCCTGGGGGTCGGTCATATGTGGTCCAAGGTCTGTTTTTGTTCTAAATAAAGTTTTATTGAAACACATCCCCTCACAATTAGTCTATGTTTTACATTAAATTGGGCAGCTGAGAGAGAGCTTACATAGCCTAAAGTAGTCCACCTCTGACGCCTGACTCAGAAAGTTTGCCAGTCCCATTTCAAGTCCCAGGTAGAGCATCACCCCCTCCCATGCCTATGCTGCCCAACTTGAGATGGTGTCCCTCTAGTACAGATGTACTTTAGAGCCTTTTGGGGAGTTTGCTGTTTATCCTGGCCTCAACTTTACCAATGATATCAGAACCTCTGAGGATAGTTAGCGATCATGCCACTCCCTAAAAGTTTCAGTGTGCAGGCAAGTTTGTGAGCCAGGCTGCAGAGTGGCGTTAAATACTACTCTGCTAACTTGAGACCAAAACGCATAGTACTAACCTCCCTGCCCTGACAGCCCTGTACAGGCAACACTGGCATGGCCTGCCTGCCTGCCTGTGCCTGCCTGTGCCTGCCTGTGCCTGCCTGCCTGTGCCTGCCTTCCTTCCTCCCTCCCTCCCTCCCTTCTTCCCTCCCTGCCTCCCTCCCTCCCTCCCCTCTCCTTCCCCTGCTGGGCTCTGAGCAGGTGCAGCTCTGTGCATCCATGTGGTACACAGAGTGTGCCCTAGAGGCATATGGTCGACCTAGACAATCTTTAGCCCCACTACCTCCTCTGCAGCCTGTGCAGTTAAATGTGGCTGTGGAGTTGCAGGGTGGTCTCAAACATGAAGCCTTGAGGGCAGTCTGCCAGGTGTATGGGATGAGGTGGGACCCTGTGCACTCAGGGTGGGGAGTACTGTGTGGAATGCCCTGCTCAATTGCCATGTAAGGAGAGACCCCTTTGGGCTCACTCAGCCCTAGACACCCTAGGGGCTCGATTAGGGCATAGAATGTACAGTTGGGATCTGTGATGGTGACTGGGGCAGCCCAAAGGGGCCAGGCATGCTGGAAAGATCTAGAACTTCTCAGCAGGATTTAGCAGATGAACGTCTCCTGGACTGCCAGGCCTGCCCCCCAGCACTCTCCCACTCACTCTGCTGTGGTGGGTCCCCAGCGGGAAGTCTCCAGAAGCAGTACAAGCTCTCTGCATATCCGCATGGCTGCAGTCTCTGCTTGTCTTCTCTCTGGGGCCTCAGCGGCATGGAAGGGCTACCACTGCCCCACCGCCTGGGATCTCTGCCTCAACTCCACATTCTTCTTACTAACTCTCACAGGAGAGCTTTGGGTTAAGCGGGTGGCCCTGGCCCACCTACCTACCTGGCCAGCTGGCTGAGGGAGAGGTGGGACCACAGGGTGGGGCCCACCTTACCCTGCTGATCTCAGGAGATGGTGAGTCTCAGAGAAGGCAGCGCCGGGAAGCCATGCTTTCACCCCAGTAGGCTCTTCTACCAGCTCTGGTCCCTGGCCTCTTGGTCTGGTGCACCCCACAGGCCTGGGGAGCAGAGACGCTCCTGGGGGTGTCTCCCACCCATCTAAGTGCCGACCCCTCCATCCAAGCTCCTGCCTCTCATCAGCTCCCTCCAGGCAGCCGGCATGCTGTCCGTGCTGATGGCAGCCTCCACCTTGACCGGGCCCTGCAAGAGGATGCTGGGAGATACAGCTGTGTGGCTACCAATGCAGCAGGCTCTCAGCACCGAGATGTGGAGCTGGTGGTCCAGGGTGAGTCTTGGATCCCAAGATGGTGGCAATGGGCTGAGGGAAGGCACTTGAGGTAACTCGATCTTGAACACTTTTGTTTGGAAAATTTGTGAAAAATAACATGTCTTCATTGAAGGGAGATTAGGGTTGATGTACTTCTTTGCTGTCAGTAGATAAAATTCCAGTTACATCTTTTCATACTTCATATGTGTTCCCTGTCTGCAGCTGTCCCTCGGTATCCATGGTGAAATGGTTTCCAAATACCCTGTGCTTATTACAAATCTGGACACGCTCAAGTCCTGCATTAGAATGAATGGTATCTGAGCTAGGCATGTATCTCAGTTGGTAGAGTGCTCATCTAGTGTGCCCAAGGCCCTGGGTTCCGTCTCTGGCATCACATAAAGTTAGCGTGGTGGTGCACACCTGTAATCCCAGCTCTTGGAAGATGAAGGAAGGAAGGTCAGGGGCTCAAAGTCACACTCAGCTACATAGTAAGTTAGAGGCTAGCCTGGGCTACATGAAACCCTTGGTAGGATTTACATAGAAACTGTACACATTCCCTATAGACTCTAGACTTCTAATGCTTATAGACTTCTAATGCCTAGTAGAGTGGAGACATTGCAAATGATCATTGTACTTTTTTTTACAAAGGGAAAAATATGCTTTTCAGTTGAAGTATTTATCTGAGTATTTTCCACCTGAGGTTGGTTGAACCTGTGTAGGAATACAGAACTGACTGCATGTAGGTAATATATATTTATAACAGTCATTTATGCATATACTACTAGAAAATATGTATTCATTATACATAACACCTAAATAATCTTTATGTGGTTTATTATTGTTATTTTTGTTTGCTTAAGACTGGGTCTCTCTATGTAGCCCAGGCTAGCCTGGAACTTGCTATATAGACCAGGCTAGCTTAAAACTCAAAGACATCCGCCTGTCCCTGCCTCCGAAGTGCAAGGATTAAATGTGTACCAACCACTCCTGTCTTTTCATCTGTTCTTTATATGTGTTGTATATAAATTATCCTTGAATCTATCTCCCTACCAGTCATTTTCTTGCAAATCCATGTATTTATTTTTGAGTGTATAGTGTATGTGTGTGCACTGTGTGCTCACGTGTGTGGAGGCCAGAGCTGACATCAGGTGTATGACTTTGCCCCTCTTCATATCGCTACCACATTTGTTTATGTATTCATGTGTGTGCCTGCACCACGGCATGCATGTGGGGGTCAGAGGACAACTGGAGGGAATGGACCCTGTCATTCTACCGTGTGGGTACCAGGGATACAATTCAAGCCCTCAGGCACGATGGCAGGCCCCTTTACGCATGGAGCCGTCTCACAGCCCATCCATCACATTGAGATAGGGCCTCTAACTGATCCCAGAGCTCACTGATTACCTAGACTAGCCAGCAGTCTCTAGGATCTACCTCCTCCACCACCATCCCTCCCCACCCCCTACCCCATGCTGAATTATAGATGTGACCGGCTGTGCCCAGCTTTTATGTGGGGCCTGAGATCCTACCTCAGGAGGCCTTTAATGACCAAGTCATCTCCCCAGACCCACAAATCCATTAAAACAAACAAACCTGTCGTCATATCTACTGTTGTCACATGTTCCTGTGACAATATGTCATGGCTGGGTCCCTCTCATGGCTTCAGAGGAACCAGTGCAGAGCCTGCAGACCCCTATTGGATGCACTGTGATGCCTTCCCATGACCTCACCTCACCTGTGGACACACATCCCTGTACAACATGGACATGACCAGTCAATGCACATTTTAGAGCCACAAGCTTATTTTACCCAGCTGTCCTCCTCCTTGGGATGTTGGGGTCCTCAGCTCACCCAACCAAGTGCCACCATCTCTAAGACGGGGAGATAAATTGGGTGTATTCGTCATTTGCCTAGGATATTCTCTTTCCATGGCCCTTCCTATGTGAAACTGTGGAGGGGTGAGCAGGAAGAAGCAGGCCTCCTCAGATGAGAGAGGAGAGCCAAACCCATCAGGCTCTGGGGTGGAGAAGACTCAGGCTCCTGCCTCTGCAGTCAGAGATTCTGCAGATGAAAATCCTGCCGAAGCTGGAACTGGAGCCCATGGCTGGCTTCAGCTAGGAAACACATTAGGCTCATGTGTTTCCACTTCACACACACACACACACACACACACACACACACACACACACACACAGTGCCTATAGGCTGTATCTGTGACACTGGTGTGGTCTAGCCTGGTCTCTCGGACTGTCATGTCTATTCCACACAAACCACTCATCTGCTGGGAGCACAGGAAAGGCATTTTCCTCACTGGACATACTCCCTGAACCTCCAGGGCTCTTGGCTTCTGGCTTCGCTCCCGACCTCTTCACGAATCCAGAAGGCTCCCAGGATGCCATTGGCACCTGTTTCTAAGCTCATTCTGTCCTGTGAATGTTGTTTTCTGCTGCTTCTCATCAGTCGGTCCCCAAAGCCATGAGCCGGGAGTCAGAGTCAGTTAAGCTTCCTGGCACATCCGGGAATATGGGGACTGAGAGATTAAGTGGTTTACACAAAGTCCTGAGCAGAGAGACCGCACAGCTGTTCCAGCACAGGCAGCCTGTGTCTGGGATGGATTCAATGACTGTCAGCCATGTGGCCACAGATACCAAGCCAATTTTCTTCTCCTGTTGAATTTCTTTTAGATATCAGATCAACCAAAGGGTGGTCATTCCCAGTGTTTTCTAGTGTTGAATCCAATGTATAAAATGCATTCACAGACATTACCCCATTCTAAAATTTTCCGTCTCTGTCTCTGTCTCCCCCACACTTCTCTCTTTGAGACAGGGTTTCTCTGTGTGGCCTTGGCTGTCCTGGAGCTCACTCTGCAGACCAGGCTGGCCTCGAACTCACAGAGACCCACCTGCTTCTGCCTCCCAAGCGCTGAGATTAAAGGTGTGCACCACCACACCCGGTTTAGAGCTTTCTCTTTTCTTTTTTCGTTTGTGGACTATGCATGTACACTTGTGTGTGTACTTGTGAGTGTGTGTACACTTAGAAGTCAGAGGTTAGCTCTGGCTGTCTTCCCCCGTCTCTCCCCACCTTATGTTTTAGGATAGAGCAGCCACTCAGAGAGCTCCAGGGACCCTCCTAGCTCTGCCCAGGCGCATCATTGGAACCTACCTTTTATGTGGGTGCTGGGGACTGAGCTCAGGTCCTCAGGCCTTTGCAGCAGGCCCTTTACAGACTGAACATCTCCCCAGTCCCTTTCTTTTTTCCCCTTCCCTCCCTCTCCCCTCCCCCTTCTTCCTGTCTTTCTAGTGGTAAGGGTGGAACCCCACGGTGTGTGCCTGTCTGACAAGCTCTTGGCCACCAAACTACATCCCTAGCCTCTTACTTGTTTTAATTTTATTTTGAGACGGGGGTCTCACCATATTGCCCCGGCAGGTCTGGGACTTGGGTCCTCTTGCCTCAGCTTCTCCAAGGTAGCTGGGGTTACGAACCTTTCTCACCAAGCCTGGACAGACTAGGTTGTTTTTCATTTTGTTTGGTTGGTTCTTTTTAATGGAGTTCATAGAAAAATTGAACAGATACGCAAAAATACCCCCTGTATTCCTTCTCCGTCACCTGTAGCCTCTCTTCTCATCAACACCCCCTTCACTACTCAAGAGTGACCCATACCAACAGCTGACAAGGGCCTGTCGTCACCAGCCAAGTCCGCGGTACACAGAAGGTCCATGGATTTATACAAATCTGTCACGACATGTTCCCACCGTGGTGGTCTCAACTCAAAGCCCCCCCCCCCCCGGTCTTGAAACCCCTCTGCGCTCTTCCCCTACCCCCTAACACCCAGTGACCACCAAGGGGTTTCGGATCTAGTTCTGACTTTTCTAAAATGTCAGAGTTAGAACCAGCCCTCTTCCTTTTGAAGGCTGAGTACTAGTCCACTGTGTGCACATATCCCATTTTGCTTAATCAGTCATTGCTGGTGGTCATGCTTGGGTTGCTTCTGGGCCTTGGCCATTAGGAATACTAATTTAAAATATTTTTAAAATTGGTCTGTTTATAAAAGTGCCACCTAGGATCCATCCAACTGCCACCCACCATGTCACCAAGGAAGGAGTACCAGCCTCCCTCCCCTGCATGGCCTCAGGCTTTCCCACCCCCACCATCACCTGGACCAAGGTAGGCAGAGCCTGTAACCTTGAGGGAAGCTAGAGACGTCAACCTGGTGTGTCCTGGGACAGAGTGTGAGCTCTGACGTTGTCACCATGGTTCTGTCCTAGGAAAGCAACACCCTGAGTACCCAGGACCACTACAATGTGAGCAGGGATGGTACCCTGGTCATTGTCCAGCCATCTCCCCAGGATGCAGGCGCCTATGTGTGCACAGCCACCAACAGCGTGGGCTTCTCCAGCCAGGAGATGTGGCTGTCTGTCAATAGTGAGTAGTAAAGGATCCTGGTGTGAGAGCGGATCAGTGGGAATTCCACAGGGACTCATTCAGCCTTCTGTGGCCGTCTGAATTACAGTATCAAGCCCTCAAAAGACACAGGACCCCATTCTGGTGGCCACCTCATCTGTCTCTCTTCTCACCCTTCTCTGCCCCCAGACCCTCTGGCCCCCTCTTTTCTTTTGATGCTCTGACCTGCCTCAGGGCCTCACGTGAGGTTCCTGCTAATGAACTTCTTCCTTTTGGACCAACCAACTTCTCTCATGTGTCAGACCCCAAGCTGGAACAAACCACCTTGTTGTAAACTCTGGCTGGGACATCCCCTTAGTAGCATCCATTGCTCCTGGGGTTAAGTCATCAGTTGCACACTGGTAGGCTGAGCCCTCGTGTTTCCTGCAGACTCTAAATGCTGCCAGGACAGGAGTAGGGCTCTTTCCCGGCCATTCCCTCAGACTTGGGTCTTCAGGGACTGAGTCTGGAACAGAGAGAAGATGCGCAAGCTGATCGGGTTTTGTAATATACTTTTAGATCTAGTATTTTTAATTAATTAATTAATTAATTAATTATGTATATAGTGTTTCTGTCTGCATGCATGCCTACATGCCAGAAGAGGGCACCAGATTTCATTATAGATGGTTGTAAGCCGATATGTGGTTGCTGGGAATTGAACTTGGGACCTCTAGAAGAACAGCCAGTGCTCTTAACCTCTGAGCCATCTCTTCAGTCCTAAATCCAATATTTTATGTTTTTAAAAAAAAGCATGGGGATTTGGGGTGTAGCTCACTTGGTAGAATGCTTGCCTAACATGCTCAAGGCCCTGGGTTCCATCCCCAGCACCACATTTAAAAAAACTGCCAGGTGTGGGAAAACACACCTTTTAGTCGTAGAACTTGGGAGGCAGAGGTAGGTGATCTCTGTGATTTGAAGCCAGCCTGGTCTACATAGTGAGTTCCGGGACAGGGAACTCACTACATAGGGAGACTCTGTCTTAAAAACAAAAAACTGGGTGTGATAGTGCATTACATATATAATCCCCGTCTTCAGGAGGTGGAGGCAGGAGGATCACGAGTTTAAGGTCATCTTTGGCTATGTCAGTCTTAAGTCCATGGGACTCTACCTCAAAAAGAATAACAACAAGGGGATTTACTGTCAGAACATGATGTCACACCCATGGGAAGCCATGCTCAGATGCCTCCACCATGTGACTTGTTTCCTACCAAATTCCTTTAGTGTGTGTATGCTGGGCAAGCTGTGGGGGTGGAGGGTGGGTGCTCAGGTAGCCTCTTCAAGCATCAGGGATCTTTGGCCTAATAGAGAAATGACATGCATAGATATCCTAAATCTCCCTCTGGTGAGGAGCCAGAGAGAGCTCATGCTATGTGCTTCCAGCTGTAGTGAGCCTTGGCCTCACTTGCCTCTGGACCTCCCGAAGGTCAAGGTAACATCACCCTCTGTTACCCCCTTGCTTCTGTTCCCTGCTGTGTTGATTTCTCCAAACAGCCAAGCCCAGGATCAAGATGAATGAGTCCCAAGCTATGGAGGCCCCCCTGAGAGTCACAGTCAAGGCTGGTGAAGAGGTGACTCTGGACTGTGAGGCCCAAGGCTCGCCAACCCCACTGGTCACCTGGACCAAGGATGCTCACCCTCTGCTGTCTGTCACCAACAGGTACCCAGCCTTAGCATATGGGGCTAGGAAGGGGCCGAACTTGGTTTGGAGGGAGACTGGTCTTGACGTGGTTGTGACCCAAGCAGGTGCATGTGACTTTAAGGACACTCAGGGAAGCCTCAAGGGCTTCTGCAAATATGGCTGGTGACCTAGCACACACCTTGCACATCCCACATCCTGAGCTGCAGGCTTGAGCTTGTGTGTACCAGGTACCATGGGTCGCCTTGCTTCTCTTTTTCCCAGTGACCTTTGCTTTCTGAGCTACACCAAGATGCTGAGGGTCCCTGGGGTGGGATGATACTCTCAGGGTCACTGGAGTAAGAAAAATCCAGAACTAGGGTGGGAGATACATCCTGACGAAGACACGAGTTGCCTCCACAGCCACTCTGTAGACTTGTAGCGACTCTGGTAGCTTGCCTCTGCTTCTTCTCACTGGGAACCTTGCAAGGGACTGTTGGAGGCACAGGATGCTGGCTCAGGAGGGGCTGTGGAGGGCTACTTCCAGTGAGCAAGTATGCCTCAAAGTCCTGGAGTCCTTGACCCGGGCGGGGGAGAGGCAACAGAGCTCAGGCTGTGACATCAGTCCTGGCAATGTCTTTGAGACAGTTCAGACTGAGAAGGTCTCCAGCAGCCGGCTCCCACCCCCACCACCCCCACGTGTCCCTCAGAACATCTGCTTGCCGAGTCCTTCCAAAGCTCGCAGCCGTGTGTGTGCCTGAATACACATGGAGCTCAGAGAGCTGACCCTGGGTGGGCTCTACAGTGTCCTCGAGCACTCCATGCGATGAGATGATGGGGTAGCAGCATGGCAGGAGAGGGGTAGGGAGAGCCTACATCTCTCCCGGAGAAAGGCTAGTGTGTGCTCCTTGCGGGGTGGTGGCTGTGGCCTGTTTGTTTAAGGCTTGTTGCTGAAGTGGGAAGCACATTCCTGTTGTTCGCTCCTCCACCCTGATGCGCTAATGGATCAACAGGGAGCCGTAAATTTCTCAGGCCTTTTGAGCAATAGTGATCATAGAGTCCGTTCCTCTTCCTTTGCTTTTATTGGCATCCTTCTGGAAGATTCCCACTGCTTCTCTCCAGATTGGGGATATTCTGGGGGTTTGTCTCCAGGGGCAGTCAGTGTGCCCAGGATTGGGGTAAGAAAGAGAGCTCAGAGATCAGGAGAAACTATAGACGCTCCTGGTCCTGTGCTGACTGGGGAGCACAGGTGGCCACCGGCTGCTCTCAGCTGTCTGTGACATCTGTAAAGTGGACATTCTGTAGATCCTGCTCTCCTGTGTGATGGGTGTGGGATGCTTGAGTGTTGAAGATGGTGAAAGCCGTTTGCTTTCTGCTTCCTGCTGCCAATGGTCATAGACACACTGAGGCGGCACCAGCAGCTCGGAAACAGTTGCCACCTGGGGTTGGAAACATGGCAGAGCAGTTTAGAGCACATGTTGCTCTTCCAGAGGACCCAAGTTCAGTTCCCAGCACCCACATTAGGCAGCTCACACGCTCCTGTAACTCCAGCTCCAGGGGTTCAATGCCTGCTTCTGGCCTCTTCGGGCACTGCACTTGAGTTCACACCACCTCACACAGACACACAGGGACACACACATGTGCACACACACGGTTGAAAGTAATAAAATAAATCTAAAAAGTTGCCGTCCTGGGTCCAAGGAGATGGCTCAGTGAGTAAAGGAGCTTGTGCCAGGTCCCTTTCGTGATCTTGATCCCTGGGACCCCCGTGGTGGAAGCAGGGAACCAACTCTCTCTGACCCCCATACACGCACCATGACATGTACATACAAAATGCACATGCACGTACACACACACACACACACACACACACACACACACACACACACACACAAATAAAATGAATTGAAAAGTTGTTTTAAATGAGACCATCCTGGCCTACAGAGATGGGCCAGTGGGGAAATGTCTGCGTGAGGACCTGACTTGATCCTCAGCACCCACGTGAAAGCCCAACCTGGTGTCTAGAGACTGTAACCCAGGGCTGGGGCCACGACAGAGACAGGAAGACCCCTGGGGTTCACTGGCCACTCGGACTGAATTAGTGGGCCGGGCTCAGTGACAGCTGGTTCAAAAACTAGAGAGTGGCAGACGGAGACGCTACCTCTGGCCTCCACATGTGTGTGCACAGACTTGCACACATACCACACACAACTCTCGTCTTAGGTCTGTTGTCTTCTGACTTGGCCCATGACCAGCTTTAGGGAGTCCCCCTCTGCTACAGGACCGTTCACATCTTCCACTTGCCCAATTCAGTGGTTTTTGTTTTTAGTCAATTCACAATCATGCAGCGATCACCACAATCAATTCTAGAACATTTCTGCTCCTCCCTCCACCAGCTAATGACATACAGGTGTTTGTATGTCTCTGGGCAATCGTTTAGGGCCTCTGTTCTTTTAATTACACTTTAAACGAATAAGACATGTGTTTGGGTTCTTTGGGCTTTCTTGGATGAGACCAAAGCTGAGCATGAGTCCAAAGTGCAGCCATTGACAGACACAGAGCATAGCTCCCCTGCACCCACCCCACAGACGGTCAGCCACAGAGTAGAGATTGGTAAGCCTCACAGCCACACAGCACCTGAAGGTAAGAGAGGCAAGGACCTCTGTCTGTGCTCTGCTTCTGCTCTTCCTCCCTTCTTCTGCTTCCTCCCCCTCTGTCCTGCCTACTCCTTCTCTTCGGCCTCCTGTTCCTTCTTGGAGGAGCCCCAAAGCTCAGGTTCCAGATCCATGCTAGAAAGCAAAGGGTTCACTTCCTTCCATGAACCAGAGGTATCTGGCTGCCTCAGGATCCAGACTGGTCCCAGCATGCCTCAGGTGGCTCCTCCTCTGTCCTCTGGCATTCTACCTCCTGTGCCAAGCCTGGCCTAATGGTCTCAGCCCTAGAGTGGTTTTGCCTTGCCTCGGCATCCCTGGTAAACCCGTGAAAGAGGCTTGGCTAGAGTTGGAGTCAGGATATGCTGGGCTGATATGGCCTCTTCTATCCCAGTTTGGCCAAGAGTGGTAGGCCCAGCCAGCAGGCCACCCCGGAGCTGGGTGCGGTAAATGGCGTCATGCTGGGGCCACAGAGGAGGAGAAGGAACCCGGGGTTGGGGGAAGGAGGACTGGAATGATCTTCCTCCTCTCAGGGCTGGACACACAGGAGCAGTACATACAGATAAAAACACACTCAGATGCACACGTAGAACTGAGGTACACGCACATACACATGCAGGTCAGGCCTCTGGGTCCAGGCCAGGTCACTGCTTCTCCCAAGCACTCAAGTAATATTCTAAACTTGGGGGTGTCTCTAACACCTCCCAAGTCAAAGCTTCTTGAAGAAAGTGAGCTCAAGGAGGTGGAGAAGCCAAGAGACCCCAGCTCCCACCCGAGTCCCCTCCTTTCTGAGGGCCTCCTTCACACCACATGCTCCTGTATGAATTTGGTGGGTCTGGCTTCTGCCCTGACACTGGGTTCTTTCTTGCATGGCCAAGTGCCTGGTCGTTCTGGCCCACTCCTGCTGATGCATCTCTAGGCTCTCTCAGAGGGCAAGTCTGCCTTCGGGCTGCCCTGGAGTTACTAAGCACAGTTCCTCTGTTTGGGGCATACACTTCTCCACCACTTCCATGTTATAAATGGTGCTGCCTGGTGGCCCCATTCACATGCTCCCCTCTGTCTCCTGGGTCACCTCCTTGGGGGATCGGGCCCCAGGGCAACCAGCTAAGGACAGGATTAGAGAATGGTCTTTGACTGTCTGATCTCACGGTCCTGGAACTGTTGTTTCTGCAGAAGCTTCCTAGTCACCAATGCAAAACTAAAGCAGGCTGTGTGGATTGGGAACAGCTCACGCCAGCTCTGTGACAGCTCAAACTAGACACCCAAGGGCCTGGGGGACCCTACCCAGAGTTACTCAACTTGCTTGGTGAACTCAAACAAGATCCATCTCTTCCTCAGACCTCAGTCTTCCCATCTGAGATGTGAAAGGTCCAGCGGGTGGTGATGGCCAGACAGCATCTCTCTCCTCAGCTGGGATGCTGGGTTGGGGCGTGTTGCTAGGCAACAATGTTTAATGTTTGTTTGGGGATTCTGCTGTGGAGTGGGGGCAGCTGGATGTGCTCCTGGCTTCTACTCCTTCTCATGAGGCGTCAAGCCAGGGACCCACACAGGGCCAGATCCCCAATTCCAAAAGGGGAGTGGTAGTGAAGGGACACAGCAGCTCCAAGCTTCCAGTTGTCACAATCTCTCTTAGCTCTCTGCCCACTCCCTAGGACCCTGCAGGACAGCCAGCCCACCCACCAGTCTCCTTATGGGGGCTGACTAATGAGAACCAGTGGCTGAGCACAGACTGTCTGGGGGCCTGGTGTGGGGTCTCTGGCCTGGTAGAGCCTCAGAGCTAGTGCTGGGGGCCAGTCTGCTGCCTCCAAAGTCTGGCTGTCAACCTACCACGACCAGTGGCTCCCTTTGTTAACCAAACATCAGACCCAAAACTTTTGGTCACCACGCAGTGATGGGGACACACAGTGGCAGGCTCTGAGGGCCAGGTGCCACTGTTCCTGGACCAGCTGAGTGGCATGGGCAACAGAGCTCTTCACTCTGACCTCTGCTTTGCTAACTGTGGTGAAGGTGCCCATGGGGACTCTGCACTCAGGCCTGGCTGCGGAGTATCATATAAGAAGGCACCCCAGCAGGAGTTCAGCTGTGTAGGTACATACGGCAAGCACACAACAGTTGGCTGGCATCAACACCATCCCTGTGAGCATCACGAGCAGCCTGAATTTTCATCATCTGACGGCCACTGTGCAGGCCCCCTTCTCCTGTCTCTCCCCTCCCCCTGTCTCTCAGACCCTTCAGCCCCCTTGCCTCAGTTTCTCCAGCTCAGCATTTGCCCCTGTGACTTCCTGATGAGGGACTGAGCCACTAAGCTGAAAGGTTCCCCATCCTTGGCTTAGAGATGCCCTGGCCCAACAGACAACGGCTGCACACGCCAGCACACAGTAGGCATATGCTGAGAAGTGTGGACCGTGGACAGGGTAGCTTCTCCAGCCTCCAGCCCTAGGTAGAAAGTGCTGCAGAATGACCTTTTATAGCCAGGGGCAGCAAGATGGTCCCTGTGGCAATGGGAGGGACCAGAGCAGACAAAGGCCAAGACTCAACAGCCCAAGAGGAGGAACACAGACGCTGTAGTCACCAGGCACCCAGGGACACTCCTACCGAATGAATAAATAACAAATGAGCGAGCCTAGGTCCTGGAACTTTAGCCTGCCTGGGAGTGTCTGGGGCAGCTCTATGGAAGGGCCGGAACCAGTGCCGTCCAGAGGGTAGCGCAGCTGGACAGATGATGAGAGAGGGGCTGTGCAAGTGAAGGTGGGGAGGGGGGGTGTGCAGGGACGGGGGCAGCTGTGATCTGATGTCAAATGCTCATTCGCACCTACTGTGTGCTAAGGATTGGGATCGAGTAGGGACCTAGGCACACCTGATTCCTACCAGACAATGTCAGCGGTCGCATGTATGATAAATACCCTAGTGGCTTTGGGGAACTGGTTGGACAGAGGTGCAGAGGAGCAAAGCAGGCAGGTGTGGGCTGTGGATGCTTCCCACCAGGTGTGCTTCCCACCAGGTGTCCCTTGGTCCATCTGGGCAGATCAGGAGGCTGTTGGCCAGCCCGCTGCCTGGGGTGGGGAGAGTCAGTGGGCTCTTTGCAGGTCCCCCAGCCCAGCGTTCTGACATGTGTGGATGCCTGGCCACGGACTGCAAGGCCCCAGCCAGATGGACATAATAAACAGGAAACTCCCCTTGAGTCCAAGTGCTCCCTTGGGTGCTGTGAGGAGCCATCTGGCTGCAGAGCCTTGAAGAAGCCCTCCTATTGACGGAGTCCCCATCCCCAGCAGCTTGTGGCTTGAAGAGTCTGGCATCCTGTACACCTCCTCCCTTCCCTGGCCAGGGCTTCCCTCCTGAGCCTCTGGGAAGGTGCAGGGAGGGCTGTGGGGGGAAGGGCAGGTGGAAACTTCCTGGAATTCCCTTCCAAAACCTCCCAGTCATGTCCAGCCAGACCCAGACCCAGACCCAGGACAGTGGCTTTACCTTTTCTCTGAGCCTAGTAGGAAGCTCAAGCTGGATCACCATAAAGGCATTGCTCTGTGCAGGGTCTGAGTTGGGTCGGTGATAAAGGGTCTCCCATTGGAGCCTCTGGCAGACAGGATCCTGGTGTCACAAGCTGGGTAGAGCCATAAGAGACCACAGGATGGGCTTGCCAGTCTAGGGCATGAAGGTAGCCTTCTCGGAGGAAGTGGTGTCTGCATAAAGGAGGAGAACAGGTGCATCCCAGCAGGCACAGAGCAGCAAGAGTGGGTTGAGCCTGAGCTCTGAGGGGTTTGACAGGGCCTGGGATGAGGATGATGAGGGAGGAGGGGATGCTTTGCATAGATCACTCCAGGCCATGGCAGTGTGCTTGAGTTTTGTCCCTGGCCACCTCGGCACCCAAGCAAGCACCCACTCTTCTGGGCAGGCCAGGTGCCCTCAGCCCCTGCCAGTGTCAGTTTGCTTATCTGAACCATGGATCCACAGTTCTTCATTTCTTCGTTATGATAGTGAGCATCTCACCCCACTCCCGCGCCAACTTCTGAGGAAATGATCTGTGATTGGTTATAAGAAAGACAGGGGCCGGGTGGTGGTGGCACACGCCTTTAATCCCAGCACTCAGGAGGCAGAGGCAGGCGGATCTCTGTGAGTTTGAGGCCAGCCTGGTCTCCCAAGTGAGTTCCAGGAAAGGCGCAAAGCTACACAGAGAAACCCTGTCTCGAAAAACCCAAAAAAAAAAAAAAAAAAGAAAAAGAAAGAAAGACAGGGTGCTGGGGGCCTGGAATGTAGATCAGTTGGTAGAGAGAGTACTTGCTGTTGACTTAACATGTCATCCAGAGCTGTGTACAATGCCTGCTGCATACTCGGACAAGCTAGAAGGTTCTGGATAGAGGGGTTATCACTTCGCTTCACCGATGGGTGGATAGAGACAAAACCAGTGCTGACAGCCTGGGTGTGGTTGGAAACCAGGCACCCTGGCAGCTGCATGGAGGGAGGTGGAGGCTGCGGGGCTGGCTCCTAAGGATCCTGCCAGGGGCCCTGTGATGCCATTTTGCAGAGGCGGATGCTTGGTTCCAGCAGCAAGGGGATGGGGAACCAGGCCGAAGGCCATCTGAAGAGCTCAGACCAGCTCTAGGTTGACAGTTGACCCTGGGGTCCTCCACCCCTGTTCTGGACACTTGTTCTTGGGCTAGTCAGGGCCACAGGCTGCAGCCGCCATCCCTTGGAGCCAGCACATATGGAGTTGACATCATGTCTGCAGAGCCCCTTGGGGTCCATCCCAGCTGCTGGAGCCTGGCTAGGGTCCTGTAACCTTGGTGGGGAGGGACTGGTAAGGTGAGCCAGAGCTGGGGGAAGGTCTGCAAAGTTTCTTCTCATGGATCTCCAAGATGCCTCCGGACAGTAACTCCCCAAGAGACCCTGGGTTTGAGCTCAGGAGAGCCTGGGGATCAGACACTGAGGACTTAGGGCTAGTGGACTTTTCTCTGGAAGCAGAGGGACTCTAGCCTCCTGACAAACAGATGTGCTGAGGACAAGGGGCATTGCCATCAGCTGTAGTGTGGCATGGAGGGGGGTGTTGTGCCAGAGCCCCAGGGTGCAGGCCCATTTTATAGATGAGGAAATGGAAACTGGGAGAGGTAACAGTTTATGTCCTGGGTCACACAGCTAAGTAGGCTGGGAGTGTGGACTGGGACCCACCCACCTCTCTACATGTGCTACACTGAGAGGGCCTGGCCTTGACTGTTGGAGGCAGGGCAGGGGCTGGAGTCAAGTCCTGAGGTAGACTGCTACCTCAGTCTGGGAAGGCTGCCTGAGGGAGGCAGCAGGATCCTTGGAGGTGGATCTTCAAGCCTTTCTCTGTCCAGGGTGGAATGAGATCTCACTGGTGTTCCTCCCTCCCACAGGCATGACCTCCTCCCATCAGGCTCCCTGCACCTGACACAGACCCAGGTGGGTGACAGTGGCCACTATGAGTGCACAGCCAGCAACCCCGCAGGGGCCACGTCTCGCCACTACACCCTCAGGGTTCAAGGTAGGGCCACGTCTCGCCACTCCATCCTCAGGGTTCAAGGTAGGGGCCCACCGGAGGCTGTCTCTCACTCCATCCATGATCTCCATGCCCTGTCTGTCCCTCTACTTTCTCTCAGGCTCCACAGTGCCAGAGCAGTCATCCCTCTTCCTGTCTCTGGGCCTGGGGAGGCTGTTAAAGAGGCCCACGGAGAACAGGGCCCATTGGGGACCATGAGCAGGGACACATGAGGAGCAGTGGTCCCGGGGCCTTCTGTCCACTTGGAGTCACACAACATGGGAGCCCAGCTCTAGCTTTGCAAAGGCTCCTGGGTTTAGGGTTCTTCCTGCCAGGAGCGCCTGAGGCTCCGTAAAGAGACCCTTTCTAACCCACTCTGCTTCAGCAAGCTGCCCACCTGGAACAGGCCTGCTGACGTTTGTGGAGGCTCCAGTTTCTCAGGCACCACAGCAGCCCCGACTTTGTGGCCCAGGTCTAAATTTACACCCACTGTGAGACTGGTCCCCAGCACATTAGGGGTCCCTGGAATGGTCCCATTCAAAATAAGTCATCCCATGCCAGTCACACACCAGCGCCCTGGGAGACCCTAAGACAGGACCAAGCATGGCCCAGTTCACCTGTTACTCCATGGGGCCCATGAGGGAAGGATGGAAAGATAATGAATGTTCCACATTGTTGATCATGACTTGAAATCAAAGTCTGTGGGTAATGGGGAACAGCTGTAAGTGTTCACTCATCTGTGTCCTTCATACTCCAACTCAGTGGCTAGACACATCATCTGCCCTCACAGCCAAGCATCCCCAACCCTTCACAGATGCGTGCCAGCCCTGTCCACACCAGCAGCCCATTTTACAGACAGAAAGGCTGAGGTCTGGGCTGGGGGTGGAAAGAAAAGATGTGCCCTAGCAAGTGAGAGGAACGTGGGGGTGGAAGTGAAAAGTAGATCTGGAAACAGCGTAGCAGGGTTTGAATCTCAATCAACGTTGCTGCCAGCTTGCTGTGTGACCTTAGGCTAGTCATTTGATCTCTCTGAGCCTTGTGAAGTGGGGCCACAATCATGCCCAACCTGTAGTCAACAGAAGGGACACGTTAATAGTCAAGTGCTCAGAACGGTGTAGACTGAGGTATGGCAAAGATGGTGGGCATGGCATGGTGGTTGTGGCATCAGTGTCTCCATGCTCCTGCACCCCTTCCAAGCACTGCCAGGCAGCGGGGCATGGGCTAGTTTCCAACGCCTGGGCTTATCTTTGACTGTATCTTAGAAACTGGGACAATGTCAGGGTTCCTCAGCTTGCCTGGTGGCCCAGAAGAGCAGTGTGGCCTGGGCTCTGTGGATGTTCCTGGCCGCACAGGCTGAGCCTTCTGGAAGCAGCCTGAACTCTCAGACACACAGACCCAGGGCTGTGATCTCCAACTCCTTGCATCCAAAAAAGGAGGCAAATCTGTGTAAGCCCCAGTTTCCCCATCTCCAAACTGGGTGTGGCGTTCTCCACCCTGCAGGAGGATTCACAGAGTGGAGTGTAGGAAAATACAAACACAGCCCGCAGGTGTGGCTGGGGTCGGGGGGCAATGGGAGCGGGTGCTACCTCACCTCTCACTCTGTCAAGGGGAAACTGAGGCTCAGCTGGTGCCAAGTACCACAGTGTAGGCAAGGAACAGAGCTGGGATTGTGTAGCTACTCTGAGTGTACCTCTCCAACCTGGCTGGGCCATTCTGAGTCAGTCCTGACTTCAGTGCCTCAGTTTCCCCATATGCCAACTACACTGGGGTAGACCAGATGGCACTTCTTAAGTGGCACAGGGCACATTGGTGGGGGTAGGGGATAAATGCATTGAGTGCATTCAGGTGTCCAGGTGGAAGCTGGATTCTGCTCTTTCAGGGTGTGGGGAAGGCTACATGGTCCATAGCTCTTCCTTGGGCAATGAGGAATGTCTGCCTTAGGTCTCCCCACCCCTGTGATGATTTTGCTGCTTGCTGGTAACAGGGTTGTAGCATGTGCTGGGGCTCTGGGACCCCTAAATAGGTAGCCTACCTTGATGCCCATCCCTGGAACCCTGCCAGTTCCCCCTCAGGTGCAGCCTGGCCCTCGGGTCCTGAAGGTGCTGGCGGGGGAAGCCCTTGATTTGAACTGTGTGGCCGAGGGCAACCCAGAACCCCAGCTGAACTGGTTCAAGGATGGGATGGCCCTGAGGGGTGAGGGACCCCAGGGCTCTGTCCACTTTGCTGCTGTCCAGACCTCTGACGCCGGGCTGTACCGCTGTGAAGCCTCCAACAGCGCCGGCACCGACACCTGGAACCTGCAGCTCCATGTGCTGGGTAAGTCCCCAAGCCCCGAATGGGACCACTGCACCCTACCTCCTGCTGCCACCACCCACACCTCTGAGGTGTTCTGGACTCTGCTTGTCCAGTTCTGAGCAGTAGGTCCTCAGAGGCACCATGCAGGCTCCCTGATTTGCACAGATGACCTGTGGCCTGTGATCCTAGGGTCCTTGTGCGAAGTCCCCATGGGACTGTGGTCAGGGATCAGGTGTCTGACTCAACTCTCGTTTACCACCTGGACAACTCAGGCCATTTTTCACCTGCAAGGTGATCCAGTAATAGGCAAGGCCACAGAATATTCTGGATCAATACTAACATTTTCACTGTTGGGAACTGGAAGCAAGACACTGTTGGAAGGACACTGCCATGACCCTACTTACTATACCTCTTGTGTTTGAGGCACAGGCCCAGCCTCTGGTGCCGGCCTCCCTGGGAGGCTGGGGACTGGGGTTCTGGGAGGAGACCCCATCCTCCCAGCTCCTGCTGGAAGAGAATGCTAGTCCTGAGGGTTATGGACATGGCTACCTCCCACAGAGCCACCACACTGGGGGGTCGACGAGACCAAAGGCCTGCTGGAGCGAGTGGCTGGAGAGAACGCCAGTCTGCCATGCCCTGCCCGAGGTGAGGCTGAGCCCAGGGTGGGGCTAGGAAAGCAAGGGCTGGCCTGGGTTCCAGGAACTTCGCCACCAATATGGTGACCTCCTTGGGTTATGGGGGTTATGGAATCACAATGACAATTCTATAGGATGGATATTGCCATTAGTTTCTATTAGGGATATCCTGTCCCAAAGAGGTTAAGCAATTTACATAAGGACACACAGGCAGTATGTGACTCAGCATGGTCTGGTTTAACCTCCAGTCAGCCTGCCTATGAATCCCCATAGTCCTCAGAGTCTGGGAAAGTGACAGCTGTGGCTAAGGGCAGCTCTTGGGACCTTTTGAATTGAGACTGTGGGGTTACCATATTTCCCCATACTTCCTCATAGTGTTCCCAAGCAAGCCAGCCTTTTCTGGGTTTGCTTTGGGATGGCAATGCAGCTGAGGGTCCAGCTTACCACCTCAGGGTCAGCTGTCCAGGCAGATCCAGCTTTGTCCTGGATATTTACATTCCTCTTGAGACACAGCCTCCTCATTTGCATGGCAGGGGCACATCCCTCCCTCGCAGTGACTCTGCTGTGAGGTCTCAAGGCAGGAAGTGTGAGTCATAGCTCCCAGACCCATGCCTGGCACTCAGGAGGTGAAGCATGTTCCACACCACCCACCAGGCCTCACTGTCCCAGTGACCCACCTTTTTGGTCTTGTCTGTGACTGGTGGGTGCAAAGAGCCATCTCCATCATTCTTGGTCAGTGTTACCCCAGGCTGAGAATCTGCGGAGCAAGAGGTGGGTAAAGAAGCCAGCAGGCGGGCGTTGGTGGCGCATGCCTTTAATCCCAGCACTCGGGAGGCAGAGCCAGGCGGATCTCTGTGAGTTCGAGGCCAGCCTGGGCTACCAAGTGAGCTCCAGGAGAGGCACAAAGCTACACAGAGAAACCCTGTCTCGAAAAACCAAAAAAAAAAAAAAAAAAAAAAAAAGAAGCCAGCAGGAGCCTGCAAAGCATCCCCTGGCCTCGGCAACTCCATCTCCAGCAGCAGGGCGCCTGTGAGATCCCTGAACAGCACTAGGGAGGCAGGCAGGAGAGGGGCTCGGGAGCAGGTGCCTAAGTGGGAACTGGGAGCCTCGATCATAGTGCCACCTAGTGTTGCACTGTAGAAACAGCAGGCAGTAACAGCCATGGGCGAGACACCAAACTGAACCTACTACATTCAAGCTGTCCCACAGTGTGGTCCACTCATCTCTCCCACATTCATCCTTGAACCATCAGAGCCAGACTTCGGTGTCACCAGCCTCACCCAAGGCCCTCTGTAAGGCATCCTTTCTGGGTTGGTCCACCCCAGGCTGTATTTGGCCCTTTCCCCAAGAGTGGAGAGCAGTGGGCTCTGGGTCTGAGTGCTAAAGGGCATAGCACCGGAGCCAGGCACAGGGAAGCCCTTGGGATACTCAGGGACATCATCACCTCTCCTCCAGGGCTGGGGTGTGTGGCCAGAGTGTGGCTGCCCCAAGTTTGGTCACGCTGTGGAGGAGGGGACGGGACAGGTAGTGTCAACATCGCCCACGGCCTGTGCCCGGCTCCAGTGGAACAGCGCAGCATGCTGAGCAAGGAAGACTTGTTCATTCACACAGTTCCCAGTATGTGGCTGTGCTGGTGGCTTGGGCACAGCAGGGAACAATGAAGACCCTGATCCTCGTGGGGGAAGACACTGAGAAATAAAAGCTAGTTGACAGAGTGTTCTGTGGAATGTTTGAAAGTCGGAGCTGGCAGGGAGAGGAGAGCTCAGGGCTGGCAGTGGGTGTGTGGGAAGGGTACCCGGGGCCTCCCTGAGAATCAGAAAACGGGTTTGTCTGTGTACCTATGGATGCTCAATATTGTGTGGGGACAGGGGACAAGTACTGCCTATCTGAGAGCACTCCTCCTCCTGACCTGGGGGTGACATAGAGCCTGAGACCACCCACCGTGAAGGTCAGCGATATGTGTAGAGGGGTCACAAGAGGGGACAGTGCTGGCATGGAGGGGCGGTGTCCGATATTTTGCCTGACGATTCTGCATACCCTGCCAGGGACACCAAAGCCACAAATCACATGGCGGAGGGGCCCATCCTCGGAGCCCCTGAACGGCCGGACGGATGCGGCAGTGCTGGAGGAAGGGTCCCTGTTCCTGTCCTCGGTCTCGCTTGCAGACAGTGGAGAGTACGAGTGCCAGGCCACCAATGAGGTGGGCTCTGCATCCAGGAGAGCCAAGCTGGTGGTCTATGGTAAGCTGAGGCCCTAGAGATGGAGGCTGGGGACAGGCTTGTATCCATCTTCCACATGGGGATCCAAAATGATGCCCAGACCCCAAGGCCCAGAAGCTTCCTGCAAGGGACACATGAACACGTGATCTTCGCCTCCCAGAGGCCAGGAAAGATTGGAGCTTGAGGGTTGCACAGGGCACCCCATTTCACCAGGTACATCTATAGGGACAGTGTAGGCCTCTGAGGTGAGTCAGCAGGTCAAGATCTGAGGTAACAGCGCAGTCACTAAACCGCTTGCTGTACAACCCTGAGGACCTGAGTTTTGCACCAGGCCTTTCCTTTTGGGCCACCACCACCAAGAGCTCCTACCCCTGCAGACAGGGTGCCCAGTGCAGAGTTGGGGGCTCCGACTAGCTGGGTCTCCACAAGGGCAGGACAGGCTGGGAGCACTCCCTGCTGCCGGGGTGAGCCGGACCTCTCAGGTTGAACAGCACTCCTAGCCACCTTGTGTCCCCAGTTTGTCAAAGAATGTCTTCCCTGAGAGGTTGTCTCACCTGGGCCGACCTTTAGCAATTCCCACTCAGGGCCTCCCCGGATGTGACACCTGGTTGCAGGTAGAACCGGATGTGTCCAGGAATCCCGCCTCTCAGACTGGGTATCAGAGTACAGTGTCTGTTCGCAGTGGGGGAGGAGCTGTTCTGGTCCCTGTGTGACGCTGCTGTGACCATGTGAGATGTGTTGTGCCCTTGTGGTCAGATCAGGGACCAGGATAGATGAAAGCAGATGGGTCTTCAGGGGTCCCAGGGACAGGCTGATGACAGGCCTGAGGACCTGGGGATGGAGCAGGATGTGGGTGGCCTGTCTTAGCTAACAAGATCGGCCAAAGTGGGAAACACTCTTCTGCTTCTCCTTGCTCCCCAAGTGCCCCCCAGCATCCGGGAAGAAGGGCGCGTGACCAACGTGTCAGGCCTGGCTGGGCAGCCTCTGACGCTGGAGTGTGGCACAAACGGCTTCCCAGCCCCCGAGGTGGTGTGGCTCAAGGAGGGGCAGCTGGTGGGTGTCTCCAGAGGAGGTTGGGATGGGGGGCGTCTATGTGTGACATGTCTTTGGGGATGCCTGGGTGCAGGGGCAGTGGGGACTGTGGTCCTGAAAGGACTTCCCGAGAATCCTCTTGGTGGATTGAGACCTCTGGGCTCTGGTCACCAAACAGCTCCACCGGCCTCTCTTCCCTCATTGATCATATACTCCCTCTGGCCCCTTGTCCTCAGATCCCAGAGGCTGGTGACCATCGCCTCCTGGATGGTACCCGGTCCCTCCACTTCCCCAGGATCCAAGAGAGTGACTCTGGCCTCTATACCTGCCGGGCTGAGAACCAGGCGGGCAGCGCCCAGAGGGACTTCAACCTTGCTGTGTTCAGTGAGTGAGGACCGTGTCCTGAGCTCCCGAGCGTGTGTCAGCAGAGAGCAAGGGGCGCAGAGAGGGGCCACCACAGACCTAGACCCTGTCCTCAGGAGGGGCCGCCACAGACCTAGACCCTGTCCTCAGGAGCCTACAGAGCACACCACACAGGGGACAGTCACGGGGTTAACAGCAGTGACTACCAGGCAGTCTTGGTTGTCACAATATCTGACGAAAGCCATTTAAGGGCAAAGGGCTTATCTGGGCCCATAGTTCAAAGGTAGAGTCCACCATGATGATGGGGGCGTCACAGCAGCATGAGTGTGAGGCGGCTGGTCCGTCACATGCACAGTCAGGAAGCAGAGAGACATGAATGCTGTCTCAGCTCGCTTTCTACTTTTTATGCAGCCCAGGACCCCAGCCTGTGAGGAGGTGACACCCACATTTAGGATGCGTCTTCCTACCTCAATTAACCCAATCCAGAAAATCCCTCACAGACACAGTCAGAGATTTGTTTCCAAATCAGTGTGTTCTAAATCTCATCTAGTTGGCAAGATTAACCGCCACACAATGGTGCCGCACAGTGGCAGTCCATGCTGCTGCTAACTCAGGGCAAGGGCTCATCCAGCAGTGTCTGGGGAGCTTCTCAGGTGGGTAGGGTGTGCAGGCCAGGGGACCTTCATGGACAAAGGTCCTGTGGTCAGCCGGGGGTGTGGAGTCTGAACCATCGCCCCTTTACCTCCCTCCCCACCCCCAGTCCCTCCTTCCTTGCTGGGAGCTGGGACCGCTCAGGAGGTGCTGGGCCTGGCTGGTGCTGATGTGGAATTGGAGTGTCAGACCTCGGGGGTCCCCACACCCCAGGTTGAGTGGACCAAGGATGGGCAGTGAGTGACCCTCTCTGTGGACTGTGTGGGGCTGGGGGTGGGGGTGGGGAAGCCTGAGAGTGCCCAATGGGTGTGGAGTGTGCCACCCAGCATCGGGTGGAGGGCAGCGTCGGCATCAGCAGTGGGTGACTGCCAGGAGACCCTGCTCTCTCTCTGGTAAAATCTTGCCTTGGCTGTCAACTCTAATTTCTCTAGTTCTGGGAATCAGAGGCCCATGGAAAAACTACATAATGTACAATTAACTATTTAAAAGCAGCTGTTGAATTCACAGGACTATACAACTGTGGCCACCATCTAATTCCAGAACACTCTATCATCCCTCAAACCCGAAAACTCATATGAGCAGAGTCAGATGATGCATGTCTTGCGGTCTGGTCCCTTCATTTAGCAGAATGTTTTGGAGATGTGATCCCTTTGCAGCCAGTGTCAGGAACTCACTTCTTTTTAGGGCTGACTAATACTCCACAGAATGGAGGCCCACATACTGTTCATCCTCTCATGGGCATCCGGGGAACGCAATCCCTCTGAGCAGCTACCTTGCAGATACCCTGGCCTGACCAATGGCTTCTCTCCAGGTCCATCCTGCCAGGGGACCCTCACACCCTGCTCCAGGAGGATGGCCAGGTTCTCAGAATTATCAGCAGTCACCTGGGTGACGAAGGGCGGTACCAGTGTGTCGCCTTCAGCCCAGCCGGCCAGCAGGCCAAGGATTTTCAGCTCAGCATCTACTGTGAGTTCAGTGCCTCCTGGGCCCTCCGGATGCCACCTGGGAGGGGAGGCAAGGTCATTAACAGGAGCCAAGGGCACGTGGGCCCACATTTCCCCCAAACTACCACTTCACACACTCACTGCTTCTAATGTGTGTTGGATGACGATTTCTTTGATTTTCCCCTTACATCAGTTGCTCTTGTTTACACGGGAACGATAATGAGGCAATTTAGTGTTTCAGTGTAAGTGGGAAGCCAGTGTCAGCGGAAGGAACGGGAAAAACTGGTACACACAGGGCCTGGGGCATGGCTCGGTGGGGGAATCCCTTGCCTGGCATGTAGGAAGCCCTGAGGACTACAGAACAGCACCAACAAACACATCCAGAGAGCTGCCCTAAGCTAAGCAGTGGGCACTTAGCCTACATTTGTGCTCTGTGCTAACAACGGGGTTGAGGGCTTGGGGAGAAGGCTCAGCTGGTAAAACACTTGCTCCATGAGCATGTGAACCTGAGTCTGAATCCCCAGCACTCATGTGAAAATCTAGACATGGTGGCCACATGCCTGTGCTGTGTGGCCCTCCAGGATGGTCACCTCACCTGGACAGTCACTGGGGAGCACCGGGGAGACCGAGACGAGTAGACTCTTGGGGCTTTCTGGCCAGCTAGTCTAGCCGAACTGATAAGGTCCAGATTCAGTGTCACAAAAAGTAAGGGGCAAAGTCTAATAGAGGAAGACACCGGATGTCGACTTTGACCTTTGTGTGTGTGCACCCACATGCACGTGTTCACACCCATTTGAATGTGTGTGTGTGTGTGTGTGTGTGTGTGTGTGTGTGTGTGTGTATGTGTGTACATCTCTACATCCTCATACCCAAATCAACAAACGAAATCTTTTGGGGGTGGTTCTCTGTGTAGCCTGTCCTGGAACTCACTCTGTAGACCAGGCTGGCCTCGGACTCACAGAGATCCGCCTGGCTCTGCCTCCCAAGTGCTGGTATTAAAGGTGTGTGCCACCACCACGCAGCAATAAAATAAATCTTAAAATGAGAGTTGAGTAGAAGGGGATGGACAGGCTGGTGACACGGTGGCCTCAGATGGAGCCTTTTCTCACTGCCGTCAAGGCACATAGTTAGGAGGGCATGGTTCTGGGAGGCAGGGTGATATCACGCTGTATCCATGTGCCTCGGCCATCATGCTGGGTACCAGTTGTGAGTGCCCTGCCCTAGGGGAAGCCTTGATCAAGTTCCTCCACAGATGGGGACCCCGAGACCCAGAGAGGGGACAGGACCTACCCCAGGTCATACAGTGAGTTAGAGGCACTGTGGTCTGTCTCCCCCCTGCACCATCCCTACCCATAGTGACTGGGCCTACGTCCCACACCGGCATGTCCCTGAACTGGCCTCTTCTGTCTGTGTCCCAAACCCTTCCCCTGCCCTCATGCCCGCCAGTCCTTAGAGTAGAAGCCTGTACTGTGTGCATGCCGTTCAGGGACACCAGGGACTGACTCGGTTAATCTGTGACCACCCTCATGTTCCTCTCTGTCCCCAGCACCTCCCACTATCTGGGGCTCTAATGAGACGGGGGAGGTGACCGTCCTGGAGGGCCACACAGCACAGCTCCTTTGTGAGGCCCGAGGAATGCCAGCCCCTGACATCGTCTGGCTCAAGGATGGGACCCTGCTGGCCCCCAGCCCGGAAGTGGTTTACAGCAAGGGTGGCCGGCAGCTACAGCTGGTGAAGGCCCAGCGCTCCGACGCTGGCCTCTATACCTGCCAGGCCAGCAACCCTGCAGGGCTCACCAAGAAATCCACGCGGCTGGAGGTTTATGGTGAGCAGCCAGGGGGCTTGCAGCTGTGAGCAGCTGGTGTGGACAGTGTGAAGTGACCTTTGCCTGTCCCTGAAGGTCAATGAGGGGTGGCCACTTTGAGTATTCAAAGACAAATGAAGTGATTCAAGTATGGGGTTCATTTCAGCCCTCTGCCTTTCCCTTCCTGCACAGATGAGGAAACTGAGTCAGAGGCAGGGCCTAGGTGGGAGTCTATGCAGAGTCTAACTCCCCCTGGAGGACTGTGAGACTCCCCTCCCCACTAAACTTCCCAGAGTAGCATGAAGATCCCCGCTCAAACTGTGTGGAGCTTAGGACTTAGAGCAAGGCCCGGGGCCTGTGGCTGATGCACAGTAGAACCATCTGCCAAAAGCATTTGGCCTCCTGTGTTCCCATGGGGTGAAGAAGCTTGCCAGCTCATACCTCAGGGAGGCATGGGCCCTGTCCCTCCCTGGGAGGGTCTGATGTCACATCTATGAATTGGCAATCATGAACAGTGGGCTCAGAAAAAATGGGGAACACTTGCCGGATGGTGGTGACACACAACTTTAATCCCAGCACTCAGGAGACAGAGGCAGGCGGATCTCTGTGAGTTCGAGGCCAGCCTGATCTACAGAGTGAGTTCTAG
>CABHPP010000124.1:44653-70247 GCA_902168425.1 Peromyscus attwateri | reverse complement strand
GTTTGGGGATCTGCATATTGCAGTTGGAAGGCCGCTTCCGAAGCAACTGATAATCTTTCTTGGAGCCAGACCTGCTTCCATTAACAGGATTCACTTCATTCAGAAATACATTCAACAGGTATTTGTTGAGGCCTTTTGAGGAATTCGGATATGTACCCCAGAATTTCCTCTGTTGCCCGAGGCTTTGTTCGTCTTCTGAATTATTTCTGTACTCACTTCTGGTTTTGCCTCTGTTGTAATTTGTTTACAAGTAAGCCTGAATGGCTGTTAGAGCAGAAACTGTTGAACTCAGCACTTTTAGCGGCTAGCAAATGCTGGGTGCTCAAAGTTGTGGAGTGATCGGAGTAAGCAGAGTATCTTACCCTTTGGGTGCTTGTGACTTAGAAAGGGGGAGGGGTGTAAATACTTAGGATTCAAGAGACAACATAGACAATTTTCATTAATATGAATGAACAATTTAAGGAACAGGAGTTCCCGGAGAAGCAACAAAAGCTTCACTTTTGTGTTTTGTATACGTGAAGTGTAGGGAGAGATTACTACCCATAATTCTAAGTATGAAGAAAATCGGGGTGTCCTGTGATGTTGGAACTACAGTGATGAATACTTAAATTTTGGTTAACTGACTGTGTGTTTAACTCTAGGGTTTGTTTTTGTTTTTTTTGATTTTTTTAAACTCTTTGACCATACTTGTGAAACTTGGAAGGGGTTAGAACGAACATTTTGTGAAAGATACATATTTGTCATGAATACTATTATGTGAAGTGTGCATGTATTACAGTATGCAAATATGGGCTGAGTGTGGTGGCACTCTTTTAATCCCACCACACAGGAGGCTGAGGCAGGAGAATATCTGTGAGTTCCAGGCCAGCCTGATCTACATGGTGAGTTCTAGGACAGCCAGGACTACATAGAGAGCCCTGTATTAAAACCGCCCCCCCACCAAAACCAAACCAAAACAAAGCACCTAATATGCAAATATAGGTGTATGTGAAATATGCATAGCATGAATTTACAGAAGTGAGTAGAGCAGGTAACTTTTTAATTGGCAAATGGGGATTGAACTAAAGTAAGTCAGTATGATATTCTCTCCCTCTTTGTGATTTTCTTCATTTTATTTTTTTATGTGTATGAGTGTTTGCCTACATGTGTGTATGTTTGTTTGCATATGTATGCTTTGGTTGCCGAGGCCAGAAGAGGGCATTAAATCCTCTGCAACTGGAGTTACAGACAGTTGTGAGCTGCTACATGGGTGCTGGGCACCAAACCCAGGTCCTCCAGAAGAGCAGCCAGTGTTCTTAACTCCTGAGCCATCTCTCCAGCCCTTGCCCTTTGTGACTTAAGATGAACCATTAAGCCGGGCGGTGGCGCACGCCTTTAACCCCAGCACTCGGGAGGCAGAGGCAGGCAGATCTCTGTGAGTTCGAGGCCAGCCTGGGCTACAGAGTGAGTTCCAGGAAAGTCGCAAAGCTACACAGAGAAACCCTGTCTCAAAAAAAAAAACAAAACAAAAACAAAAAAAAAACCCAAAAAACGACCCATTAGAAAATCTTTTTGTGGGGATATTTTGAGTTCATTAAAGGGAGTAAAGTACAGGCTGCCCAGCGGCCAGTCTTCTGATGGTCTCAATTCTGAACACCACTCTGTATTACAGTGGAAATTCACTAGACTAGAGTAAGTACTTGGTGCTCAGCACGTGTGCTTTCCTCTTCTTGCCTTCTTCTCCCAGGCTCTGAGTCTAAAGACATTTAAAACAAAATAATAACAGTTATAAAAAGTGGCCTAACCCTTTGCTCTGGAGAGCGATTTACACTTACTAAGCAACCTGCGCCATGTGCTCTGTCCTTACCAAGCACAGTGGGTACGTTTCCATCTTCATCCCACCCGAGTTCCCTGTAAGCATACATGCTTTTAGAATGCTGTCTTGACCCCTTTCTTGCTAAAGCCAGCTCTTTTCCCTGGCCACCGCTGCACCCTCACCCCGTTTTCTAGACTTTCCAACAGTACTTTCTCTCGTTTGCCCTTCCTGCCCCGTTCCTGTCCACTTGCGTCGGTTAGCTTTTCTTTGCCCGTTTCCAGGCTGGTCTTATGCTCTTGGGTTATGGACTCTTATCTCTTTCTCCTTTCTGACCTCAGCTAATGGAGTCTGAGTCAGGAAATCTTTCAGAACTCTGGAGTCACGTATTCGGCTGCCTATCTGAGCATTACAGATCTAATCAGTAGCTTTGATCTCTACAATAATTTGATACTATTTCCATTTTGAAAATGTACATTGTTGGGTACACAATGTGTATGTGTGTGTGTATGTTTTGAGATAGGATCTCATGTAGCCTAGGCTTGCCCTGAGTTTGCTATGTAGCTGAGGATGACACTGAACTTCTGATCTTCCTGTGTTGGGATTATAGGCACACTTAAGATGTGAATTAGCATTTTAAAATGTTAATTACTATCATATTTAAAACATTTTGTTAACTTTAAAAAAAGTAGAAGGATTACATTTGTGAAATAGTAGCCTTAACATGCTTGTCCCAACCACCCGGTTTCCCTCCCCAGAGAAACTATTTTTACTGATTTCTTTTTTCTTTTGTGTTTTGAGATGGGGTTTCTGTGTGTAGTCCTGACTGTCTTAGGATTCACTCTGTACACCAGACTAGCCTCAAACTCTTAGCAATCTGCCTCTTGTCTCCCAAGTGCTGTGGTTTTCCTTCCTTCCTTCCTTCCTTCCTTCCTTCCTTCCTTCCTTCCTTCCTTCCTTCCTTCCTTCCTTTTCTCTCTCTCTTTTTACCTATGTGTGTGTTCATGTCTTTGTACTTTGTAAGCATGTTCTCATGTGTGTGCAGGTATGCATGCCTGTGAGTACATGGAGCCCAGAATAGGGCATTGGGTCCCTCAGAGCTGGAGTTTCGAATATTTGTGGAACATCTGGCTTGTTAAGTGGATGTTGGAGTTTGAACTGCAGTCCTCATGATTATACAACAATCAGTTTTAACCTCTTACCCATTTCTAGTCCCTGCCCCTTACCACCACCACCACCTGGTCTTATTTGAGACAGGGTCTTACTGTGTAACCCTGGCTGACCTGAACTTGTTAGGTAGACCAAGCTGGTCTCAAACTCACAGAGATCCCTGCTTCTGCCTCTCCAGTGCTGGGACTAAAGGAGTACAGCCATGCCTGGCCCTGCAGCCCTTTTTCTGGTTTCTTACTATAGTGCCAGATAAAGCTGTATTATTTCTTTATGTAGTAAGTGCTTATTTATATTCAATATGTTTTAGGATTTTATTTATTTTTAGCAGTATAGGGAGTCAAACCTAGAACCTTGTAAGCGTATAGACTAACGGCCTTTTAGTTCTATATAGTTACATTTTTAAAAATGTCTTATATTTATGTACTTGTCTGTGTGCGTGTAGGTATGCATGTGTGGCAGTGTGCATGCAGAGGCTAGAGCATGGCCCTCGGGTCAGTTCCCTCCTTCCACTATGGGTTCCAAGGATTGAAGTCAGTTCATTAGTTTTGACAGCAAGTGCCGTTCTCCACTGAGCCATCTCACTGGCCCCTGAATGCACTTGGTATGAGAGAGAGACAACTCTTGTGTGTGTGGTAGATGCCTGTGGACACCAGGGGTCGTCAGCCTCTTTCTTGTTTCCCACCTTGTTTTTATTCTGGGAATTTGAAAATGTATCATTCTCTGTGTGTATGATGTGTGTGAGTGTTTGTGTGCCGTGGTGTCCCTGTGAAGGTCAGAAGTAGCCTGTGGAAGTCGATGCTCTCCCTCTACTGTGGGTTGCAGAGATGGAACTAGGGTTGCCAGGCTTCTGTGGCAAGTGCTTGTACCTGCCGAGCTTGCTCACCAGCCTTCTCCCCCTTACTTTGTGAGGCAGGGTCTCTCACTGAATCCAGAGATCTGCTTTTCTCTGCCTGCCCAATGCTGGAATTACAGCTGCACACTGCTGTGCCCAGCTTCTGCGTGGGTGCTGGGATCTGAGAGCATTTTATTTTGAGAAAAGTTTTCACTAAATTGATCATCAGGCTGGCCTCGAACTCACGGTAGTTCAGGTTGTTCTTGAACTTCTGTCTCAGCATCCCAAATTGGTGGGATTACAAGGCGTGTGCCACCATGTTGTGGCTATAATTCTTATTTCTGTGTAGCAACCCTGACTGTCCTGGAACTCACTCTGTAGACCAGGCCACCCTCAAGATCGGCCTGCCTCTGCCTCCCGAGTGCTGGATTTAAAGGCGTGCGCCCTCACCACCCAGCAATTCTTACTCATATATATATATATGAGTTTTTTTTGGTTTTTCGAGACAGGGTTTCTCTGTGTAGCTTTGCGCCTTTCCTGGAGCTCACTTGGTAGCCCAGGCTGGCCTTGAACTCACAGAGATCCACCTGGCTCTGCCTCCCGAGTGCTAGGATTAAAGGCGTGCGCCACCACCGCCAGGCGGTGGTGCACACCTTTAATCTCAGCACTCAGGAGCCAGAAACAGGTGGATCTCTGAGTTTAAAGCCAGCCTGGTCTACATGGTAAATTCCAGGACAGCCAGGACTCCATAGTGAGACCCTGTCTTAAAACAAAACAAGGTGGAGGTGGTGGTGGCGCACACCTTTAATCCCAGCGTTTGGGAGGCAGAGGCAGGTGGATCTCTGTAAATTCAATTATAGCCTGGTTTACAGAGTGAGTTCCAGGACAGCCAAGAAACCCTGTCTTGAAAAAAAAGGTGTAGTAAGCTTTCTTGTGGACCATCTTTGAACCACTAGCCCACAAATAATGACCCAGAGACTTATTAATTATGAAAGCTTGGCCTTAGCCTAGGCTTTTCCCACTTGCTCTTATAACTTAAATTAACCTATTTTTACCAATCTATGTTCTGCCACGTGGCTCAGTTACCTCTTCTTTTTTTTTTTTTGGTTTTTCGAGACAGCGTTTCTCTGTGTAGCTTTGCGCCTTTCCTGGAACTCACTTGGTAGCCCAGGCTGGCCTCGAACTCACAGAGATCCGCCTGCCTCTGCCTCCCGAGTGCTGGGATTAAAGGTGTGCGCCACCACCGCCCGGCTAGTTACCTCTTCTTAGTATGGTACCTCTAACTTCCTGCAAGTCTGCTGGTGAAATTGCGCTCCTGGATACTTTCTCCCAGTTTCTCCCCGCCCGCACTCCCCCCCACCCCCCAAGTCCCGCCTATACCTCCTGCCTAGTTATTGGCTGTTGAGCTTTTTATTACACCAGTCACAGCAATATATCTTCACACAATGTACAAATATCCCACAACAAAGAAATGCAGGTGAGACAAGCGTGATATTAAAATTCCTCCCAAATTCAGTGGCTCGGTTTACTAAAGTAATACCTTTGTATCTTTGAGGGAGGTGGCAAGGGGACCAGGTCTCCTTGTTGCTTAGGCTGGCCCAGAACCCCAGAACTTCCTGCCTCAACCTTCCAAGTTGATTAAAGACATGCTACCACCCCCACCCCCCACCCCCCAGCTAAAACAGCAGCATTAGTTATTTCACAGTGTGTGGGTTGGTGTTTTCAGCTAGTTGTGTCCCGTCTCTGTGTTCTTCATGAAGTCATGGTCACCTAGAGGCTTGAATTCCGATAGGAAGGGTCTGTTTCTTACCTCTCCCTTGGACTCACGGCATAATTAAGTTCCTTTTGCCTTATTGGACAAGGATCTCAGGTCCTCATGACTGGTGGTCGGAGACCTAGCTAGTTCCTGGCCATGTGGGCCTTTCCACAGAATATCCTATAGCTGGGCAGTGTATTTCATCAGAGGCAGGAGTGGAGAGCCTGAACTCTAGCCAGACTTACAGATCTCAGTCTGGATTATCCGGTACATGCCAGAAAATGTCTACCATAATTAGTAATGTAATGGAGTCTGGATGATCATCTAATGTTGAGGCTCCTTTTTTTTTTTTTTTTTTGGTGTGATCAATCAAATTTGACTTGATTGTTAGGGAATAGAGGAGTTAGGTGCCAGGAAATGAGCCACAGTGACCCGGACACAAAACAGAAGAGTGAAAGAATTGGATGAGGGTAGGAAACATGTAGGAATTGTAATGAGGAGAGGAAATACAAACTGACCCCAGTCATCACCCATAGTTCAGATTCTGAAAATCTAGAAAAAAAAATGAATTTGAGGCAGTCAGATTATTCATTTGGCTTTAGATGTGTCCAACTCAATATGCCCGAGTATTTACAGATCATGTTCGTATTCAGCTAGCTCTAGAATAAAGGGATGAGAAATACAGGTAATTATCTTTCTGGTATTCAGCATGTTTTCACTTGCCACATTTAATCCTCACAGTTCTCAGAGCATTGTCTCTGTTTTATAGTGGAAGAAAATGGAAGTTGAAATGAATTTGCCAGGATCCCTTAGCTAGTAATTGGAAGAATTTGTATTTCTAGGTAGTTATTGCAGAGAGGTATTAAAAGAAGATAGACTGTAAATGAATGGATACTTACTGATAATAACAGTTTAATACATGGTTTGTCTCGTGTTTTCTAGGGTCCTAACTCATAACAAATATCTCTGAGCCTCTTCAGTGTGTGAGCTGCTCTGTTACTCAATTCCCACTCATGTGCACACGCAGAAGAGTAGAACTCGGGAGCTCCTGGGCTTCACTGTCTCATGATGGCCTTAAGAAAAAGTTGGTTGAATTTATTCCATTAGCCTTAAATTATCTTTCTTTTAGAGTCATTTATATTCACAAGGGATTTTACTTACCATTTGTAGGGAGGATAGATTTCTTAATTCTGGATTCTTCCTTTTCACAGTGAATGCTAACAGTTCATAAATGAGTTTTCTCCTTTATTTTTTTCTCTGTGTCAGCTTGAAGGGAAGTTTACAGACCCATAACTGCATGTCCGTTTATTGAAGTGGACAGAAAGGAAGAGCCAAAGCCAGGGAATGGATGGTAGGGGCTGCCTTTTCAAAAAATTAAACATGAAAACATTTTTAGTTTAGGCTGTCCACCAGCTAAGCATGATTAACTAACAGGCAGATCTCTTTTCCGAACTTTCGGAAGATGGCGGAAGTCTTGGCATGTCTCTGTCTTCCAGGCCATTAGACAGCCTGGACCACGACTGGGACGAAGGGAGGTCAGTCTCCCTGCTCACAAGCCGTGCCTTGGAGGACAGGTCATGCTGTCATTTGTCGTGTCCCTCTGTTGTGTGGTGAAGTAAAGTCTTGCTTTGGCAGAGTCGGTAGTGAGCTCGCGGCTTTTGACCAGATGTATGTTGGAGCAAGGCTTGAGGCCTGCCCTTTAACACAGTCTGTCTGTCCTGCATGTAGGCCTCACTTGCCCTCTGTGTGGCCCAGTGGGGTTGGACTGAAGATCTGCGTGCTGCTGTTTGTTGCTATGACAATTGAAGTCTGTCATTTCCCACTCAGGGGTCTTCGGCTACTCTCTATAAAATTGTAGCATGCTAATTTGCTAGCTTGTGGGTAGGGTGACCTCAGACCCTCTATAGTTTCTAGTAAAATATCTATTGGAGAATAATACAATAATAAAAATGATTAGTTTTGGTGCTAGAATCAAACCAATGGTCTTGAGCTTCCTGGGTAAGTTCTCTACCACTGAGCTATGTCAATTAGTAGCTAAATATACATAATTATACATACTATAATATTTGTATTTCATGTATATGGTCATTATTCACGATAAATATATCTTTCACAAGATTTTGCCGTTAACTCCTGAGTTTCACGCACATTCTACAATACACACAGCTCCTGAGCTAAAAGGAACTAGAGTTAAACACACAGGCTGTTAGCCCAAACTTAAGAATTCCTCCCTGTGATTTCAGCACCATGGCATGCCCTGGTTTCATTCATCCCTAAAATTATGGGTTGTAAGTTTCTCCTATGCTTTATCAGAAACCAAAATAAGTCTTTTGTTGCTTCTCCAGGAATGCCAGCTCTTTCAGTTTTTTTATTCATAAAGGTTTCCTCATTAAAACAGCGTTTAACTCTTTCCGCCATCTTTCTGCGCCGACACCATGGTGCGCATGAATGTCCTGGCTGATGCTCTCAAGAGCATCAGCAATGCTGAGAAGAGAGGCAAACGCCAGGTCCTCATCAGGGCCGGCTCCAAAGTCATCGTTAGGTCCCTAACTGTGATGGTGAAGCATGGTTACATTGGTGAGTTTGAAATCATTGACGGCCACAGAGCTGGGAAAATCGTCGTGAACCGCATAGGCAGGTTGAGCAAGTGTGGAGTGATAAGCTCTAGATTTGATGTGCAACTCCAAGACCTAGAAAAATGGCAGAACAATCTGCTCCTATCCGTCAGTTTGGCTTCATTGTACTGACAACCTCAGCTGGCATCATGGACCATGAAGAAGCAAGATGAAAACACACAGGAGGAAAAATCCTGGGATTCTTTTTCTAGAGATGTAAAACACTTTAATAAAAAGCCTCCATGGACTGTGGAGAAAACAAAACAAAACAAAAAAACCAAACCAAACCAAACCAACCAAACAAACAAAAAAACCCCCCAGCATTTAAGAAGTCTGATCACCTCGAACTGAACTTTCTCTCTGCTCAGGTCTACATGTGGGAGGCTCTGTACTTGCTTTATCAATCTAATCAAAACTCCAGTCTCTGATAGCACTGAGCCTTGCTGGCCTCACACTCATCTGGAAATACCCGAAGACCTCTGTCCTCTGCTCCTCTTCTCTGTTGCTGATAACTCATTCTTTTTGCCCTTGAACTTTTCCTTAGAGTTCTCTCTCAGACCCTGTCCATGTCTTATCCTTTATGTGTCTTGTGTAATCCCATTTACAACATGTCTTCAGATATGCTGTGTGCACAGAGGCCAAGTCTCTATCCATATCAGCCATGCTGCCTTTCCAGATACCTTGCCCTGGGCACCTTGCATGTCCTTAAGGCTGTTGTGTAAATCACCAGCAAATGCAGAGACCCCTGGGACCCATTGAGGTGTCTAGGTATTGCCGCTGGAATCTAGCTGTGGCCTTTGTCTCTTCTTTCTTTCTCACTGTTTTGTCCCTCACTTCATATTTCGTCCCTAATCAGTCACCAGGTCCTGTCACCCCAGCCCCTGTTACCATAGAGTCCTGTACTTAGTTTAATGACATATCCGTTTTAGACAAGTATCACACATATTCTTTCATTTGTGGTTCCTAGATTGCATAGAGATACGTAAAATTATGCATGTGATGTCATGTGAAAGTAGAAGCAAAACTGTCCAGTGGGACAAAGGACACTGGTGGGGGTGGGAAAGGGAGGGGTGTGATCAACATATAATGTATACTTGTACGAGAACTTAGAAAGTGAAGGAAGAGCTGGCAGTGGCGGCACATGCCTTTAATCCTAGCACCTGGGAAGCAGGGGCCAGCGACTGAGTTCCAGGACAGCCAGAGCTACACCAGAAGCCCTGTCTCAAAAAACCAGAAAAAAAACCCAAAAACATGTTTGCTAGGCAGTGGTGGCGCAAACCTTTAATCCCAGCACTTGGGAGACAGAGACAGGTGGATCTCTGTGAGTTCAAGTTCAGCCTGGTCTACAGAGTGAGTTCCAGGACAGCCAGGGATACACAGAGAAGCTCTGTCTCAAGAAAGAAATCACAAAAAACAAACAAACAAAATGAAGGAAAAGGAAAGTCTTTTAAAAATCTGGATGGCAGCTGACACACTCCTGTTGTTACTGCGTTCTGGCGGCAGAGAGCCTTGCTATTGTGTGTTCTCTGTGTGTGCAGATGTGTTCTCCTGGGTTAGTTACAATTTTCAGATGTGTGGGAGCCCGTTCTCGGGTTCCTCGGGGCTTTACCCAGCAGGTCTGCATAGAGGATGGTTAGGACCACGGGCCTGAGTGCAGGTGTCTGAGATGGTCTACACTTGGCTGTGCTGGGGGAAGAGGTCATTTGCTCCACTCCTTGGCATCTCTATAAAAACCCTGGGGCAGAGACAGTCGGGGGGCTGTTGGAAAAGGTTCCAGGCCCTCTCGAGGCTATCCTTTATTTTCTATCTGTTTATCTCCGCAAGATTCTCCACAATAAATCCTTCTATCTAATATTTCCTGCTACTCACACTCAAGAAAACTCTGGGAAGCTGTGGGGTTGGTGGGTAAACGCCCCACACAGATGGAAAATAGTGCCTTTTAAATATCTCTTACTTTTCAGTGGGTTTTTAGAGTATTTTGTGTCTAGTAAGAATCATTTATTCTTTTTTTTATGGGGGGGGGGTTAAGACAGGATTTCTCTGTGTATCCCTGGCTATCCTGGAACTCGCTCTGTAGACCAGGCTGGCCTCAAACTCAGATACCCATCTCTCTGTCTCCTGAGTCACATTTTATGTCTCTTAAGTCTGAAAGGTTAACATTTCCTGTGTTAGTCAGGCATGGAGCCTAGCACCCGTGACCCTAGCCCTCAGGGAGTTGAAGCAGGAGGGATCACATGTTCAAGGGTAGCCTAGGCTACATAGCAAGACTGTCTCAACAAGACTGCCTCAGAACAAAAACAAACAAAAAAGTGTGTAGTAGTAATGGAGATTCAGAACTGAAACAATAGTCTAGGAGTGAGTGTCAGACTAAACATATTAATACCACTTGGCAGTTCAGTTAAGCAGCTCTTCAAAAATTTATAAACTTTATTATAAAAAACCTTGCAAATAAATAGAAACATCACACAGTAATGAGACCCAGAGTCTCTTTACAATTCAACTTCTGTACAGTTAGAATAGGCTGGGAATGTAAGCCATGGAACTTCACATTAAATTTTACTTTTTTTTTGTTTTTTGTTTTTTAAGACAAGGTTTCTCTGTGTAGCTTTGGAGCCTGTCGTGAACTCACTCTGTAGCCCAGGCTGGCCTCAAACTCAGAGATCTGCCTGCCTCTGCCTACCGAGTGCTGGGATTAAAGACATTCGCCGCCACCACCTGGCTCCTATATTTTTAATATAGAATATATTTTATGCACTTATCTACCATAAAAAAAAGCCCATGGCAGTTTTAGAACTAGAAAAACAATTAACTTTGTGTCCTCTTTCTTTCTTTCTTTGTTTTTATTTATTTATTTCTTATTTTTTTTATTTTTCGAGACAGGGTTTCTCTGTGTAGCTTTGGAGCCTGTCCTGGAACTTGCTCTGTAGCCCAGGCTGGCCTCAGACTCACAGAGATCCGCCTGACTCTGCCTCCTGAGTGCTGGGATTAAAGGTATGTGCCACCACCGCCCGGCATGTGTCTGTCCTCTTTCATGACCTGCATTCATTCCTTCTTATATCCTTATATTTAGCCTTTATTCTGTTTTCTTCTTGTTATACTGTACTTATGTGGACATTTGTGTGTGTGTGTGTGTGTGTATAAACTATTTTAATATTAAAGTTTTAATATTTTAAAATATTTATTTGATTATGAATATGTATGGGGGTATGTGCACATGAATGCTGGTGCTTGAGAAGGCCAGAAGCATTGGATGCCCCTGGACTAGAGTTAACAGCAATTGTGAACCACAGTTGCTGGGTGCTGGGAACAGAACTCAGAACCTCTGGGAGAGCAGTATGTGCTCTTATCCACCATCTCTCCAGCCCCTTCACCACCTGTTTTCATAGACAGCTTCCAGGACCAATTCCAAGGAAATGGTACATTGAAGAGATCAGAAATATACCAGTCTGTTAAGCGGTGGGGTTACTGCACCTCTGAAGATAATTTCTTTGTAGTTTAGTTTACAGGATCTTGGTTTTAATCACCTGGTTCATAGAACATGAAATAGCATGATAAAATCAGGTATGTAGTGTTTTCCTCAATTAGCAACCAGATTGTCTCAATATTAAAGGTTCGTTAAGTAGATATACAAATGTATTCACCTCGAATGAGAGTTGAACATGAACGCTGGAGGACTACACACCTGGTCCCAGGCTTTCAGCAGAAATCTCAGAGATGCTTGAGACCAGCAAGGCTTCAGGTTGGGAGTTTTCAGATTTTGGTGTATGTGTGTGGCTTTACTGGTGACATCCCTTAATCCCTTCGGATTTGGGATTTTGGAATTAGGGGATGCCAGCTTGTATAAGGAGATGGAGAAGAAAAAAGTGAACAGAAAGATGCTCTGGTCCAGCACAGAGTTGTGCTGCCTGCCTGTCATCCCAGCACTTGGGAGGCAGAGGCAGGGGAGTCAGGAGTCTAAGGTCATTCTTGACTTGACTGCAGAATGACTTAGAAACCAGTCCCACGGCATCTTCTGATGGCCACCAGGTGGCACAGTTGTTCCACATCAACAGTCTGTGTTAGCTAGTTCTTGGGAGCAGAAAGGGGGGTACAGTCAAAGAGTAGCCCTGCAACTGTCCATTTCAAAGACTAGGAGGACATGCTCCAGTTGCTTCTCCATAATCTGGGGGCTGCTGTTTCATAAACCAAGCAGTAGGCTACACTTACTTATTTGAGTCTGGTTCTTCTCTGTTGCTGTTTTGAGACAGAGTCTCTTGTTATGTAGCCCAGTTTGGCCTTGAACTCATGTTCCTGCCTTAACCTCTCAAGGGCTAGGATTTCTGGCCATTTGCCACATGCCGAGCTTGAAGCTGGTTCTTTGGGGACTGGCTTTAATGCTGTTACCAAATAAACCACTGCCAGCTTCCTTCGTGTCATTTGTATGAGAAAGTTACCCTTTTTTTGAGACAGTGCTTCATTTATCTCTGGCCTTGTAGCTGGTGATGGCTTTGAACTCCTGATTCTTTTCCTCCTGAGTACAGGGATCACAGGTGTATGCCACTACACCTGGCTTAAAAGTTAACTGATGGGAGGCCTGCCCCTTTCTGAACGGAGTAGTGCATGGGGGAGTAGACGGAAGGTGGGGGGAGGAACAGGAGGAGAAGAGGGAGGGGAAACTGGTTGGTATGTAGAATAAATGAAAAAAATTAATAAAGAACAAAACGAAAGTTAAATCTTTATATATGTATTCCCCAGTAAAGTATTAATAACATTAGAACACAGCATACTGTATTGTAACTTACGAAGAACCACTTTGGATTGTTTTTGTAGATAATACTACTGAAATTCTATATTTTAAATGTTTATTGTTAGCTATTAAATGATTGATACAGTAACTTGCAAATGAGGAATACCATTAGTTAAAAAAAAGGAAAAAGTAGTGACTGAATAAAGGGAATGAATATGATGCAATTTTTAATTGCTTGATTTAATTAATTTTTGGGGTGCGTGTGTGTGCAGGTGTTCTCATGAGGGTGTGTGAAGGCCAGATGTTGGTGTTAGGTGACTTCCTCTATTGCGCTCTACCTTTTTTCTTTTCTATAATTTGGTTTTTACATTTATTTAATGTGTGCGTGTGTATACAGACGCAAGCATGAGTGTGTGCCATGGCATGTGTATGGAAGTCAGAGCACACCTTGCAGGAATGACCTGTTTCCTTCTACAGTGCAGGTTCCCATCTGGAACTCTTATCACATTTGTTGGCCAATGTCTTTCCCTGCTGAGCCAGATCGTCTCCCTTCACCTCATTTTCTGGGACCTGGAGCTAGACTGGCCGGCCAGTGAGGCCCCAGGACCTTCCCATTTCTTCCCAGCACTGGGATCATAGGCATGTGCAGTCAGTCACCATGCAGCTCTTACACGGGGGCTGGGGATCTGAACTCAGGTCCTCACACTTGCACAGGGAGCGCTTTACCCACTGAGTAAAGTTCGTCAGCCCCCTCTGATAGCTTTAACACACCTATGTTTTTCTAAAGGGTCGTCAGTGTACAGAAGATCTTAGGGAAGTCTCTCCCCATAATCCACGTGTAGGTAGTCCTAGAAGTCCAGTTCTTGTAGGCCCTGCTCAGCTACAGAGCTTTTATGACGTGCCCCCAGGTGGGGAGGACGCCTTCTGCAGGCAGAGGCTTGGTGTGGAGAATCCGACCGAGTTCCCCCAATGGTGAATCATGAGATATCTCGATCCTTTGAGGAAGTAGCTTGTGTTGTGTGCTACCTCAGCTCTGTGGGTTGACAGCACAAGACTCAGGCTGTGGCGCTCCAGGACTGGACAAAGAGTAAGGGCAGAACCAGTTCAGGGAGAATGGACTGGGTGTGATGTGCCCAGAGCAGAGGAAGGGCTCTGGGAAATCATTCTGGGATGGTTGTTTTAAATATAACACTTAGAGTGGATTTGTTTTCATATTTATGCGGTTTTACAGTCACATAGTGACTATATTTGAAATATTAATAGTACATGGAATATTGTACTTGTTTGGAAGAAATTCAGTAAATTAAAATTCCACAAGTAAGAAAATTGTGGAGGAGGGGATCAGGTACCTCAATGAGTCTATTTCTTTCTCTTCTGAAGAGTTTGACTTTTTTGTCTTTTGTCACAAGGTCTCTCTGTATCCCTGGCCGGCCTGTCATTCCATATGTTGACCAGACTGGCCTTGAACTCACAGAGGTTCTCCTGCCTCTGCTTTCCTGAGGGCAGAGTCTAAAGGCATGCATAATTGTGCCTGAAAAGTTTGATGAGTTAATGTCTCTGCGGCTGTTTTCAAACCTGTACGGTAGCCTAGCTGGGGGCATTTCTTCTCATTTTTCACTAACTTCAACCTTCTGTTCTTTTGCAACAGTGATCACATGGAAAATGTTTATGGCTATCTAATGAAGTACACCAACCTCGTCACTGGGTGGCAGTTCAGGTAAGGTGACTGTCCTAGGAGAGACTGGGACTGGGGAGCTGATTGTGGTATATGCAGACATCAGTACAAAGAGCTGGGAGCCTTTTAGAGGAGGGAGGGTCTACCACTTCTCCCCTGCAGTGGGATGGCTTTCTCCTTAGGTGGAGGGGTTGGCAATGTCCACGCAGCAGCCTCTACCTCTCAGAAATATCATTAGGAATAGAGTGCCATGTTCACTTGCCACGTGCTTTTACTGTGTGCAGAGGGGAGGAGAATGGGCATTTGTGCTTGATTCTCAAAGCTCTGTGACCTTGGAGGGTTAACTAAGCAGCCTAGAGCCACGCAGGCAGTGGAGCAGGGAAGCCGGATCTCTCAAGTACATCGTGGACTTGACATTGCAGGCAGAGCTATTAAGCTTTTCCTTTTTTTTTTTTTTTTTTTTTTTGGTTTTTCGAGACAGGGTTTCTCTTGCTCTGTAGCCCAGGCTGGACTCGAACTCACAGAGCTTCGCCTGGCCCTGCCTCCCAAGTGCTGGGATTAAAGGTGTGCGCCACCGCCACCCAGCTAAGCTTTTACTTTTTAAAGTGAAATTAAATATTAAATATAGCCACTATTTTGTAGAGCTGTCATAACCAACCACCTATCTCCAGAACCTTCCTCATCCTCTCAAGCTGAAACTCTATACCCTTTATATAATAGTGTCCCTCCATAAGTCTCCCCACCTACTTTGATCTCTGGATTTTAATAATCCTTCTGTCTCGTGTCCATGGAGCTTACAATATGTGACTTGTGACGTTTTATTTCTCTCTGCATAGTTTCAAGATTCATCTGTATGAATGTAGACTTGTATCACAACTTTGGTGGGTTCTTTTGTTGTTGTTATTTGTTTTTTTTTTTCTGAGATGGTTTTTCTGTGTAGCCTTAGCTGTCCGCAAACTCAGAGATCCGCCTGCCTCTGCCTCCTGAGTGCTGGGATTAAAGACCACCACCGCCCTGCTCTTTGGTGGGTTTTATTTTATTTTTATATTTATGTGTGTGGATGTGTGCCTGAGTGTCACAGTGAGCATGTGGAGATCAGAGTCAGTTCTGTTTCCATTATGTGGTTCCCAGGAATTGAACTGAGGTCTTCAGGCCTGGCAGCACTCCCTCATCTACTGAGTCATTTTGTTGGCCCAATTTAAAAAATTACATTAATTTGTGTGTGTCTGTGTGTGCATCTGTGTGTGCGTGTACACCGAACCATGTGTTTGGCAGTGAGGGGATATCTTACAGGAATCAGTTCTCTCCTTCCATCATTCGGGTCCTGGGATTTGACTAAGGGCATCACGCTGGCAGAAGTGCCTTCACTCAAAAAAGCCATTTCCCTGGTCCATACCATTATTTAAAGACCAGTAATATTCTGATGTGTATATATAAGACCTTTGTGTATTCATTCATCTATTGATGGACATTTGGGTTGTTTCTACCTTTGGCAATTGTAAATAATGCTGCCGTGAATGTTGTGCCAATATCTGTTCAAGTTTGCCCTTTTTTGTCTAAGTAAGGAAGTAGATCTAATGGATGATACAGCATAGTGTGTGTTTTTTAAAAGAAAAGAGCTTCGGCTGGGCATGGTGGCACACAACTTTAATCTCACCATTCGGGAGGCAGAGGCAGAGGCAAGCAGGTCTCTGAGTTAGAGGCCAGCCTAGTCTGCATAACGAGTTCCAGAACAGCCAGGCTATATATAAAGAGACCCTGTCTCAAAAAAAACCAAAATAAAACAAAATAAGTGAGTTCTTTCTGTGTGGCCCAGGCTGAGTCTAAGCTCTTGAACCTTCGCATCTGGAGCAGCTAGGATGACAGACATTGTCCTTGTGCCTGGTTGTACCCTTTTACGCTGACCAGCAAAAGTTGCGTGCACAAGGGTTCTAATTTCTCACCTGTCAGGGGTCCTGTTTCCACCCCTCAGTGCTAGGATTTCAGGCATGCACAGAATGCAAGACTTTTTATGTGGGTCCTGGGGATTCAGACTTGCAGGCACATCTCCCCAGCCCTTAATCGTTCTTTAAAGTAATCAAACTAAAATTTGTAAGCAAATAATTTTGAGTCTAAGGTCTATTTTTATAGACAAATTATTTTCACAAAATTTGGAGTCTTCTGCTTTTCATCATGATAGGATAATACAAGTTGATGATGTTTTCTTCCTACCTTAAACAACACAAACCAACACAAATCATGAAAGAATGATTTTCTTTTGGAAAGAATGTTTTTCAGACACTTTAAAGAATAGCAGAAACACCCATGAAAAATACAATTTTTTAAAAAGAAGCCATGGCATATGCATTTCCACCCTCCCATCATACACACATGCGCACGTACATACACACACATCATATAAAGACAAACATTTTTAAAAAGAGAACAAAAAACACCTTCATGTTCCATTTCTGACAGCTTTGTTGGAGGTTGTGAGACACCACACAGACACACCAACTCCTCAATGTGGAATGGATAGATTGAAGGATGAGATGGAAAGAGATTAAGAAGCTGTTGAGGAACCAGAGGCTTAGGGGACCAATCTGTGTGGTTTCCAAGCTACCATTTCCATGCACTGTGAAAAAGCATAAGGAACAAAAGCATTGTACCTGTGCTGGATATGCAAGGCAGTTTCCTTCCCTCTAAGCCACTGCTACTTTGACTCAAAGCAGCTTCAGATTGGAGAAACCTAACAAGAGTGCTCTAGAAAAAATTGCTTGATGACTGGTAAGATAACTCAGTTGGCAGGCTAGCAGGATGGCTCAGGGGTTGGTAGTTTGTATGAAAATGGCACCTGTAGGCCTGCACTGGGTGGCACTGTTGGTTGGTGTGGTCTTGTCAATAAGTGCTTCACTAGGGGCAGGCTTTGAGGTCTCCAATGCTCAAGCCAGGTCTAGTGTGGCATTTACTTCCTGCTGCCTGGGGATCAAAATGTAGACCTCTCAGCTCCTTTCCCAGCACCATGTTTACCTGCATGCTACCATGCTTCCTACCATGGTGATAATGGACTGAACCTCTGAACTGTAAGCCAGCCCCAGTTAAATGTTTTCCTTTATGAGAGTTGCTGTGGTCATGGTGTCTCTTCACAGCAATAAAAACTAACTAAAACGGGGTAATGACTTCCATCCCTGGCACCCACAGGATGGGAGGAGAAGAATCCTGCCCTCTGACCTCCACAAGTACACCATGGCACACTTGTGCTCACAATAAATAAATACATGGTTGTAATTTAAAAAAAAAAAAAAAAAGAGGACTCAGTTGGTAAATCACTTGCCACACAAGCTTGGGGATCTGAGTTTGATCCCCAAAGCCCATGTTAAAAAGCCAGGTGGTACACACTTGTAATACCATCACTGGGCAGGCTGGCCAACCATCTGAAATGGAGAGTTCCAAGACATTGTGAGACCCTGTCTTACAAATAAGGTCGACAGCATTCGTGAGACATGACACCCAAGGTTTTCTCTAGCCTGCAGACATGCACACACAGTTGATTACTTGAGGTGGTCATGGTGACATATACCTGTAATTGCAGTACTCAGGAGGGAGGTGGAGGATCAGGTATTCAAGACTGTCCATAGCTACTTAGGGAGATTGAGGCCAGTGAGGAGTGAGATCCTGTCTGCGCTCTTTCCCCTACTCCAAAGAGTGGCTTGCTCTGGAATGGAGTGCCCTAGAAAAGTATAAAGCAAGATTCTCCTGATTCCACTTCCTTCCAGTTTTGACTCTAGTCCTTGAAGGTGCCAGAATGGCTTACGATTCTGTGGATGCTGAACCTTAAAGCCTCATGAAGGTCAGAGCAAAGTAGATAGCTGATTTTCTATTCAGAACCACCACTAATGTTTATCTTTGTACTTCCAAGTTAGGATACAGTTGTATTTCATGATGCTTAAATTGTAGGCAGCCCTAAACATTAGTTGTTTCTCCAAACTGACAGTCTTTGTCATCTTGCAGTTGCAAAAGCAAACAAACAAAACCACAACAACTTTGCAGTATTCATCTTTAATTAAAAAGATTACTTTCTATTGTGGAGGTTTGTGCCGAATGTTAAATTTCCCAGTACACTCAGCAGTTATTCCTATCTTTCTAGTTTATTGTTTAGGCTGACTTACTGAAATGCCTGGGTCAAGAGTCTAGTGACCTCTGCGGAAAGCAGCTGTCCCTTCCCTCACTGTGTGGGTCAGTCTGTAATCTACACACTTCTTTTTCCCTCTGGTACCGGGGTTGAACCAGGGGCCTTCATGTGCCAAAGCAGCACTCCTCCACTGAGCCATAGCTCCAGCCTTTGTGCATTTTTAGTTTTGAGATGGGATCTCAGTAAGTTGCCTAGACTGCCCTTAAACTTAGAATCCTACCTCAGTCTCCCTATAGCTGGATTACAGGCTGACCATTAATCCTGGTTATCTATCCTGTAGTCTTTTTTTAGAAGGAATTGACCCATGTGTACTGAAGAACAGCCCAGAGTGCTCTGTTAGGTCCTAGTGTCATGATTAATCAGTTACTGACTTGTTACCTCCTTTTGCCAGTTCCTTTTCTGTTCCTTCTAATATCTGGGTGAGTGCCTCCCATGTTGTGTATTTGTGATAACGCCTTTGGGATAAGTAATATGTGTTCATAACAAATAAGATTCCAGACAATGTTACAGTGTTGTGTTCTACTTTTTTACTGTGTGTGTGTGTGTGTGTGTGTGTGTGTGTGTGTTTGCGTGTTTGCGTGCTTGTATGCACATACCTGTGGAGGTAGAGCACAGCTTACTGGAGTCGGTTCTCTTCTTCCATGTAGGCTCTATGTAGCTGGAGAATTTCTCTCCATCTCCCGCCAAGTCCCGGCAGTCCAACAGCCCACTTATAAAATAAACATGCAGATGCTTATATTATTTAAACTGTTTGGCCTAATAGCTCAGGCTTCTAGCTATCTAGTTCTTACATCTTAATTTAATCCATTTTTATAAATCTATACATTGCCACGTGGCTTACCGGCGTCTTCATATGCTGCCTTCACATGCTGCTTGTCATGGCGGTGGCTGGCAGTGTCTCTCTCACTCAGCTTCCTGTTCCCTCAATTCTCCTCTCTGTTAGTCCCGCCTATACTTCCTGCCTGGCCACTGGCCAATCAGTGTTTTATTTATTGACCAATCAGAGCATTTGACATACAGACCATCCCACAGCAGTTCTAGGAACTCAGGTGGTTAGGCTTGGCCTTTACCCACTGAGCCATCTTGCTGGCCCTGAACAGTTGTATTTTACATTGGCTTTGACTACTCTAAAAGAACAAACTAGTCATTTTTCTTTTCCTTTCTGAAATATATTCTTCTTGCTTGGAACAGTAGTGATTGTCCTTTAATTTCTTGAGAAACATTCTTCTTTCTGAAAATAACTTATTTTTATTTATTTGTGTGTGTATCTTAGTCTGGGTTTCTATTGCTGTAAAGAGACACCAGCTCTTACAAAGCAGCTCTTATAAAGGAAAGCATTTAATTAGGGCTAGCTTACAGTTTCAGAGGTTTAGTCCATTATCATAGTCATGGGAATCATGGCAGCATGCAGGCAGACATGGTGCTAGAGAGGTAGCTGAGAGTTCTACGTCTTGATCCTCAGGCAACAGGAAGTGAACTGTCTACCACACTGGGCGTAGCTTGAACATATGAGACCTCCAATCTGCCCCCACAGTGACATGTTTCCTCCAACAAGGCCACATCTCCTAATAGTGCCACTCCCTGTGGGCCAAGCATTCAAACACATGAGACTGTGGAGCCATAACTAGTCAAATCACCACATTCCACTCCCTGGACCCCATAGACTTGCAGCCATAACATGATGCTAAATGCATTTAGTCTGACTTCAAAAGTCTCCATAGCTTGTCATAGTGTCAACAATGTTTAAAAGTCTAAAGTTCAAAGTCTTCTGGAATTCATGCAATCTCTGTAATCTCCTATAAAATCAAAATCAAAACACAGATTGCATACTTCCAATATATAATGGCACAGGATATACATTACCATTCTAAAATGTAGGGAAGGGAGGATAGTGAGGAAATACTGGACCAAAACAAGACCAAAAGCCAGCTGGGCAAACTCCAAACTCTGCATCTCTATGTCTGATGTCAAAAGCTCTTCAGATCTCCAACTCTTTTTATCTTTGTTGACTGCAACACACTCTTTCTCTTAGACTGGTTCCACTCCCTGTTAGCAGCTTTCTTGTCAGGTATCCCATGACTCTGGCATCTCCAACATCTTGGGGTCTTCAAGGCAATCCAGACTTCACCTTCACAGCTTCACACAATGGCCTCTCTGGGTCTCTGTGTGGGGATACCCTGACACCCTGGCCTCAGTGTCTTTCCTTAGTAGTGGAGGGAGATTCCATAACCCATTTCTTCTATCCTTGATTCTAAAGCCAGAATCATGTGGCCGAAGCTGCCAAGTTCTTCTGCTTGCTGAGACTGGAACATTGTCCCTTCGTTCAATTACATCTTCAACAACTTTCTGTTTTCATTGGTTTCTTTTACTGCCTAAACTTGGTTGTTCTGAAACTCACTTTGTAGACCAGGCTGGTCTTGAACACAGAGATCCTCCTGCTTCTGCCTCTGGAGTATTGGAATTAAAGGTATACACCACCACACCCATGTGGGGTGGCTACCCACCAACCCCACAGTTCCCCAGAGTTTTCTTGAGTGAGAGTAGCAGGAAATATTAGATAGAAGGATTTAGAGAGTGGAGATAAGCAGATAGAAAATACAGGATAGCCTCGAGAGGGCCTGAAACCTATTCCAATGGGCCCTGACTGTCTCTGCCCCAGGGTATTTATAGAAAACGCCAAGGGGTGGAGCAAAAGACCTCCCCCCAGCACAGCCAAGTGCAGACCATCTCAGACACCTGCACTCAGGCCCGTGGTCCAATCATCCTCTTTATGCAGACCTGCTGGGTGAAGCCACGAGGAACCTGAAAATGGGCTCCCACACACCCAGCTCTGAGCTTTTCTTTAATCCCTTTTCACAGGTTGGCAGCTTAGCTGGGTGGGATCTTGCCCTGAAGTCACTGTTCCTTTATTCCATTTCTTAATCTGTTTATCTCCTTGAACACAGGACTTAGCTCCATTCCACTTCTGGTGCCCTTTTCTAAATCTGTACATTGTGTATTTTCACTTGCTCAGCTTGCTCCTTTTCATTATAGTTAATTTCATTCTAATCTTCATTAGAGTTAACACTAATAACTACACAACATAATCTATACTAGGCTATTTTTAGATTTCCTTTGTCAACAGAATTAATCCAAATCTCTTCACTTTAGCCTCAGGTAGATTTTTCAGATAAGGACAAAAAGCAGCCACATTCTTCACCGAAAATATCACAAGAACAATCTCTAAGCAACATACTAAAATTCTCTGAAACCTCTTGAGTCAGGCCCCCACAGTTCAAATCACCTCAGCACCACTGTCTTCCGTGCTCCTACTAGGATGGCCTATTAATCAGTACTTAAAACATTCCACTGCTTTCCTAACCCCAAGTCCCAAAAATATGGTCAGGCCTATCACAGCAATACCCCAGTCTCTGGTACCAACTTCTGTCTTGGTTAGTTAGAGACTCCGTGGCCATGACAACTCTTTTTTGTTTGTTTGTTTGTTTGTTTTTTCTAGACAGGGTTTCTACGTGTTGCGCTGGTGCCTGTCCTGAATCTCACTCTGTAGACCAGGTTGGCCTCAAACTCACAGAAATCCACCTGGCTCTGCCTCCCGAGGGCTGGGATTAAAGGCGTGCACCACCACCGCCTGGCTTCCATGACAACTCTTATAAAGGAAAACATTTAATTAGGGCTGGCTTACAGTTCAGAGGTTTAGTCCACTATCATCATGACAGGAAGCATGGTGGCATTTAGACAGACCTGGTGCTGGCGAGGTAGCTGGGAGTTCTACATCTTGATCTGCAGGCAGCAGGATGAAGACTGTGTTCCACACTGGGTGTAGCGTGAGCATATGAGACCTCCAAGCCCTCCCCACAGTGACACACCTCTTCCAACAAGGCCACACCTATTCCAACAAGGCCACACCTAATAGTGCCACTCCCTATGAGGGCCACACATATTCAAACCACCAAAGTGTGCATAGGAGCCCATGAAGATCAGAAGAGGGCATCAAACCCTTAGAACTGGAGTTCCCGGCAATTAGCAGCCACCATGTGGGTGCCTGCAAGTGCTCTTAACTGTAGAACCGTCTGTGTCTCTCCCCATTCTGCATGTTAACATCTTTATTGAGAAGTAATTCATTTATAATGTGGTTCTCTCATTTAAAGCATACAACTTTAGAGGACTTTTGTTCTGTCTTGTGAGAAAGTATTACTTTCTTGCTAACAGAACCTTTCATGTTTTTGGTTGGTTTTTGTTATTTTTGTTTAAAAACAGGATTTCACTTTGTAGCCCACACTGTCTAGAATTCACTGTATGGCCAAGCTGGTCTGGAGCTCATGGTAATCCTCCTGCCTCTGCCTTCTAAGTGCAGATTATGGCTGAGCGCCACCATTCCTGACTTGTTTTTTTTGCTTTTTTTTTTTTGGAATGGAAGATTTGTATAGACATTTTAGTAAGTTTAGATTTAGAAATGTAAGATCTTTTTTTTGTTGTTTTTTTGTTTGTTTGTTTGTTTGGTCTCCCCCCCCCCCCCCCCAGACAGGGTTTCTCTGTGTTGTTTTGGTGCCTGTCCTGGATCTCACTCTGAACTCACAGAGATCCACCTGGCTCTGCCTCCCTGCTGGGATTAAAGGCGAGAAACATAAGATCTTATCCATGGCTGCTTTATGTTAATTCAAATAATTCCTTTAAGTCTTTGGAAAATAACTCTTTAAAATGAGCAGTGATGTGATTGGCAGTTGACAGTACTCAACAAACACATGAAACGATCTTTAACTCCACCAGGAATGAGATGTGAGTTTTAAAATGACAAAACTAGAGCCAGGCGGTGGTGGCGCACACTTTTAATCCCAGCACTCAGGAGGCAGAGGTAGACAATTGAGTTCAAGGCCAGCCTGGTCTGCAAATCCAGTTCCAGGACAGCCAGGGCTGTTACATGGAGAACCCTGTCTCGAAAAACAAAAACAAACAAACAATTACAAAAGTATGACTGTGGTTGGAGCTCATTCAGTAGAGTGTTTGCCTAGCATTCATGGGGCTCTGAATTTGATCCTCAGAGCCACACCAAGCTGTGTGGTCTACCTGGCACACCCAGCACTCTGGAGGCAAAGGCAGAGGAATCAGAATTTGAAGTCATCCTTGACTACATAGAAAGCTTGGAGCTAGCCAAAGACTCCATGAGACCTTGTCACAGAAAAATAACAACAAAACCAAAGAAAAGAGAAGCTGCACAAATATTAAAATTAAATTTTTATCAAAATATGTGAATACATTTTTCCAAACTCAAAAGCATGCTGAAAAGTTTGGGAGAGAGCCGGGTGTGGTGGTGCATGCCTTCAATCCCAGGCAGATGTGTGTCTGACAAGGCCATCCTGGCCTGCATTGGGATAGCTAGGGCTGTGTGGAGAGGCCCTGTCTCTCAACAGCAATGGCAAACCCTAGGAGAAGAGCCGAGCGATTTAGCCTCCCCCCCCCCCCCCCCTCCCTATCCCCTACATCAACTCCTTCTCTCTTCCTGAACAGGAGGCTGATCCCATTCTCTCTTTGATATGGCCATTTCGATGTCACTTGAGACATTGAACATCTTCCTTCCTGGCTCTTGACTGGTTCACATTTTACACCAGGTTCTATTATGAACTTGGCTCTTGCATAGAATGCCAAAACCCCTCTGAAAACCTAAGCATACATTTTGAGAAATTCAAACTTTTTAGCCAACTTTTAAGGAACTATTGTGCTACTTAAATTGGGATCTGGATTGATGCATCCTAAACTATCTAGTCTGTAACTGAATCAGAACATCAAATTCTTTTCCAACGTCCACCAGTGTTCCATCAAACTCTTTGCCAAGGCATATCAGCATTTCATCATTTAGGCTCGAGTTCCTGTCTTTCTGTGTCTCCAGTTGCAGTCTTTTCATTTTTAAACAAGGTAAGTAGCCTTCACTCAGGACCTTTCTAAAGGCACAGGCCCAACACCCTTCTACGCTGACGTTCTCAGTGTGTATTTCACTGCTTAAGTCTAAGATCATTCATTTCTCTAGATGTTCATATTGATTACTGAGGGTTATTTTTTTTGTGTGTGTGTGTGTGTGTGTGTGTACCTGTAGAGACCAAAAAGGGCATTGGATCCCACTGGAGCTGGAGTTATAGGTGATTTTAAGAATGGGTGCTGGGAACCAAACTCAGGTTGTCTGCAAGAGCAATGTGTGCTCCTAACCACAGGGCATCTCTGCAGCTCCCTGCATACTCATTTCTACCTGGCACACCAAGACCCTGTCTAAAGAAGCCTAAGCGATGGTCAGATCACCCTGAACACTCCTGACTATCAAAAACCAGGATGATACCCAAACCAAATGTAGTGTAGTCTTCCTTGGTTTACTTCCTGGCATGCTTTAGTTTTGGGTTTTTTTGTTTTGTTTTGTTTTGTTTTGTTTTGTTTTGTTTTTTAGTAAAAACCTATTATAGTTTTTAAATGATTGAAGATTGCATGGTTTAGTTTGGCTAGGGCAAATGTTTAAAAATCACAACTTTTTTAACATTATTCATTGCAGGTTTTTTGTTTTAAACAATGAAGCCGGGCTACTGGAGTACTTTGTGAATGAACAGTCAAGAAATCAGAAACCCAGAGGTACTTTGCAGCTTGCAGGCGCTGTGATCTCCCCCAGCGATGAGGACTCCCACACCTTCACAGTGAATGCTGCCAGCGGAGAGCAGTATAAACTCAGAGGTAGGCTGTCCTAGCACGGGGCCTCTGCAGCAGTATAAACTCAGAGGCAGGCCGACCTAGCACGGGGTCCCTCTGCAGCAGTATAAACTCAGAGGCAGGCTGACCTAGCACGGGGTCCCCTCTGCAGCAGTATAAACTCAGAGGCAGGC
>CABHPP010000124.1:0-44643 GCA_902168425.1 Peromyscus attwateri | reverse complement strand
ACCTAGCACGGGGTCCCCTCTGCAGCAGTATAAACTCAGAGGCAGGCCGAACTAGCACAGGGCCCCTCCGCAGCAGTGTAAATTCAGAAGTTGGGGTTTGTTAAAATGTCCACATTCATTAAGGTACGGTATAACTTACTGGGTTTGGGTTTGGTTTTGGGTGTTCACACTGGTTTTTGATAAAGTTAGGAGTGTTCAGGGCGATATGACCATCGCTTGGGCTGCTTTAGGCAGGGTCTTGCTGTGCAGCCCAGCCTGACTTCAAATGCTTGCCCTCCACCTCTGAGTGCTAAAATCACAAGCTTGTGCTGCCATACCTGGCTTATAGCCTCTGTCTAGATAAATTAATTTGTGAAGAAACGTGTGGTTTTTACTTAATAAGTACACATAAAGTATAGTGCTAGCCGACCATTCTGCTAAGATCTGAAAGTCTTGCTAATACTTCAGATTCTTTTTTTTTATTTTTTTTATTTAATTCATTTTTATTTAATGTTCATTGGTGTTTTGCCTGCCTGCCTGTATGTCTGTGTGAGGGTGTCAGAAACCCTGGAACTGGAGTTACAGACAGGTGTGAGCTGCCATGTGGAATCGAACCTGAGACCTCTAGAAGAGAAGTCAGTGTTCTTACCCACTGAGCTGTCTCTCCAGCCCTGATACTTTACATTCTTAATCGAGGTTGCTTGTTTAAATAGGGACATTTCAACTAGGTGGTGGTGGCGCATGCCTTTAATCCCAGCACCCAGGAGGCAGAGCCACGTGGATCTTTGTGAGTTCGAGGCCAGTTTGGTCTACAGAGTGAGTTCCAGGACAGCCATGGCTACACACAGAAACCCTGTCTTGAAAAATGAAAATAAATATACAATCAAATAAATAAGGACATAGCACTGTAAGGAACTTAAGACATGTGGGTTGTCCTAGCAAGGGCAGCCCTTGAGTCTTTCCTGTCCCCCTCCAGTCAGTGACATTTTCTGCAAGGAAAGTAGAATCTTTTGTGCTGTGGACAATTAATTGTGCTCCCCAAATCAATCTGAAAATAAATAACGTGTATATTCTTTCTGTCAGCCACAGATGCTAAAGAGCGGCAGCATTGGGTTAGCAGACTGCAGATTTGTACACAGCACCACACGGAAGCCATTGGAAAGGTACGTGGGTCCGTCCACAGTGTCAGCGCTAAAGTGGGGGAGATGGGAGTGATAGGATTACAGGTGTGAGCCCCAGTAGCTGACTTACTTTCATTTTATAGATGCGTGCGACGACGAACGATGTAGACTATAAACATTTGGGTTTAAGTTTTTGGATGAACATATTATTTCAGGTGTGTGTGCATGTGTGTGTGTGTGCGCGCGCGTGCGTACAGATGGAGGCCAGAGTTCAAGGTCAGTGTCTTCTTCAGTCACTCTTCACCTTGTGTCTTGAAATTGGCCTCACTGAGTCTGAGCTCACTGCTTTGCTTAGACTAAAGGCCAATGAGCCACAGGGATCTGGCTCTGGGATTACAGACTCACCATCCACCGGCCTATTAACACAGCTGGTTCAGGTCCTCAGGTTTGTGGAAGCACTTTACCAGCTGGGTCATCTTGCCAGCCCCTCATTTTCTTTCTTGAAGTATGTATGTAGGAGTGGAATTCCTGGGTCGTGTGGTAGTTCGTGTGTGTGTCTGTGTGTGTGTGTGTGTGTGTGTCTGTGTGTGTGTGTGCGCGCGCGCATGTGGAGACCATTGGTCAACACTGAGTGTCTTCCTCAGTCACTCCCTTCCCTACCTCATTTTTTAGGCGGGGTCTTGAACTGAGCCTGAACTCACTAATTTGGTTAGACTGGCAGGCCATGAGCTCTAGGGATCCACCTGTCTCTATGTCCCCTGTCTCAGCACCATGCCCAGTTTTTTGTGTGGGTACCGGCGATCTGAAATCAGTTCTTCATGCGTAAGCTGTAAGTTCTTTTCCAACAGAGCTATTATGCCGACCCTTAATTGTTCTGTATTTTCCAGTGGACTCATGATTTTCATTTCATTTCTCAGTGTGCTTGTTGGCTGAGAATGTGTGTGTCTTTTTAAAAATCTTGATCATTTTTGTGCGCGTGCGTGCGTGCGTGCGTGCATACATGCATCCCACCTATCATGTTAGGAGGCCAGAGAACACTTAGGAGTAGTTCCCTCCTAATCCTTGGATTGAGCCCAGGTTGTCAGGCCTTGGAGCAAGTGTCTTTCTTTATTCACCGAGTCTTCTCACCAGCTCAATATTTTATGTCTCTTTTTTGGAGTTTATTGTTTACTGTGCCTGGCTCCTTAGAATGTTTTTAGCTTTGTTGTGTTTTAAGGTGAGAGGGAGGGTCTGAAGTGTGAAATCTGGGGATGTCTGAAAGTGATACATGAGGAGCTCGTTCAGAGGATTTTGTATCTGAGGATAACTTAATTTTTTCATCATTTTTCACTTTCTATTTTTCTTCCTAGCATTTTTCCCACTAATTTTTAAAAATTATGATTTAGATCTGGGAATGTTGGACCTGTAATAATAGCATTTTGGAGACTAAGGCAGGATTGTGAGTTTGAAGCTAGTCTGGGCTATATATACCCTTCCTCAAAATAAATCAAACAGAACATTATATTTAGGGCTGACACCCAGTCCTCAGGAAATACAATGTAATATTCTCATGGTACAAACTGCTGGTCAGTGACAGTGAGCAGAAAGTACCAGCCTGTTCAAAGGATGCCTGGTTGCTTCTTTAGGAGATGTTATATTACTGCATACTGAACGCATGTATTCCTTATTATATGTATATACTGTCTTTGTGTTGCAATTTTTAAAATAAGAAATCAGAAAAATCTTGTTCTTCTAATGGACTTTCAAAAACTATATAAAAATTCTTTGAGAATAACAAACTGGAAATTTCAGTTTTCTAAACTTCAAATACCATGAAATTAATCTTCAGAAGTTTGCCTAAGTCAATCTGAGGATAATATAGTCTCAAAACTGTACAAGTGTAAAGCCTGAAGTACATGGTCATTTGATGGCAAGAGAGCCAAAAATTTAAAAAGCAAAAGAGAAATTGTTTTCTTTTTCTGACAGAATAATCCTCCCCTGAAGTCACGGAGCTTCTCACTTGCATCTAGTGGTAATTCTCCAATATCCCAGAGGAGACCGAGTCAGAATGCCATTTCTTTTTTTAATGTTGGACATTCCAAACTGCAGTCGGTGAACAAAAGAGCTCACTTGCATCCAGACCATCTTGTGGAAGTCAGAGAAGTAAGTATGAATTGAAGGCCAGGTAAGGTGCACAACAGCTGTGTGCCTGGTTTTCTCACGGTGCTGTCATTGTGTCTGTGTCTGTGGGCCCTTCCGGGTCTCTTCTCCAGTCTGTTAAGTGATAAAGAGTAAGATTACAGATTGTCTAAATTCTTCACGTCACACAGCTATGTGCTGGGATACTGTCATTTTCCAAGAATCTCAATCTTTTTTAGTTTTCTTTTCAAAAATCTGTGTCTGTCTTTTAGTTTTCTTTTTTCTTTTTTTTTTTTGGTTTTTCGAGACAGGGTTTCTCTGTGTAGCTTTGCGCCTTTCCTGGAGCTCACTTGGTAGCCCAGGCTGGCCTCGAACTCACAGAGATCCGCCTGCCTCTGCCTCCTGAGTGCTGGGATTAAAGGCGTGCGCCACCAATGCCCGGCAGTTTTCAAGTAAAACGACAGGTTCCTTTGATGTAAAATTTATGATCAAGAGTCTTTAGCTGGGCATGGTGGACCATGCCTGTAATCTCAGCACTTAGAATGCCAAGGTAGGAGAATTGCCAACATGGGCTACAGTGTGAGTTCCTGTCTCAAAGAATCAGAGAACCATTAAACCTAATGAGAAGGATATAGAGCTTATCTAGAGACTATTTAAAAAACAACAACATATGATATATAGGGCTGAAGGCATGGAGTCAGAGGTAGAGAAGATGGCTAGTGTGCACAAACAAGGCCCTGTGCTCAAGCTGAAGAACCAAAGGAAACACAAAGACCAGACAGGCAGACTGACACATAAAACTTTATCACACACACAAGTAGAGTTAATTCTGATACTGCATTATCTCGTGATTTTTCTCTTTGTAACTCGAACTAATAAAGGGTGCAGTTTGCTGTGGTGTAACTATTTCAGGCACTGCTTGCTACATTAAATTTGGTAGAGCTTCTAGGACTAGGAAGTGGGTTGTGGAAATAATACTGTAAGTCACTCAAAGCAGAAGGCTGGGGAGAATGTGCTGTCTGTCAAGATCTATTGTACTATGTTTATGGATAAAGAAATTGGAGTTTAGTGAGATGAAGTAATACACTTTGAGACACACAAGACAACCACTTTTGATTCTAGTCCTGTTATACAAACAGGTTATTTTAGTTGGTTGTTTTTTGACTCTTACGCTTTTGGGGGGCCTGCCACCCAGCTCCCAAATAAATCAAACACAGAGGCTTATTGTTTGTTAATTATGAATGCCCAACCTTAGCTTGGCTTGTTTCTAGCCAGCTTTTCTTAAATAATCCCATTGACCTTTTGCCTCTGGGCTTTTATCTTTCTCTATTTCTGTATATCTTACTTTCACTCTTACTCCGGGACTGGCTGGCTGGCTGGCTGGCTGGCTGGCTGTGTGGCTGGGTGGTTGGATGACTGGCCCCTAGTGTCCTCCTCTCCTTGTTCTCTTGCTCCTCCTTCCTCTCAGATTTCTCCTCCCATTTATTCCCTCTGCCCTCCAGCCCCGCCTATCCTTTCTCCTGCCAAGCTATTGGCCGTTCAGCTCTTTATTAGATCATCAGGTGTTTTAGATAGGCACAGTAACACAGCTTCACAGAGTTAAACAAATGCCTCATAAAAGAATGCAACACAACTTTGCATCATTAAAACAAATGTTCCACAGCATAAACAAATGTAACACATCATAAAATAATATTCTACAACAGGTTATGTTGTAAAACATCTTTTTCATAAAAAGCAGTATGTGTCTCTTTTTCTTCTGCCTTTTAAATCATTCTTCTTGATATTTTGCTTCACTAAGTAAGTTTTTAAAATTAAAATTTAGGCCAGGTGTGGTGATGAATGCCTTTAGTCCCAGCACTTGAGAGGAGGCATGTTGCATGAATCCTAAATGGTATTATAATAAAAACTCGGAGCCAGATATTGGGGTAAATGCTGAAAGATCAGAGAAGCAGAGGAATAAGCCACTAGAGAAACTTCTCACCACTACCAAATCCTCAGGCCAAATGGAAGGTGAGATCCTATCTCCACAAATTCTCAGACTGCAAGCCTCTGAGTTCTCAGCCGAAAGGGTCTAGTTCCTGTCTTCTCACGCCTTATATGCCTTTCTCCACCCAGCCATTTCACTTCCTTCCAGTGTTGGGATTAAAGGTGTGTGACTCCCAAGTTCTAGAATTAAAGGTGTGTGCCACCACTGCCTGACCTCTTTGCTTAATCTAGTGGCTGGCTCTGTCCTCTGATCCTCAGGCAAGCTTTATTTGATACATAATATATCACCACAGAGGTAGGCAGAGGTGAGTTTGACTTCAGCCTGGTCTACTAGTGAATTCCAGGTCAGCTAGAGCTACATAGTGAGACCTTGCCTCAAAAAACAAATCAAACAACAAACAAATGACCCCCCAAAAAACTATATGAAAGTCTGAAAGATAGCTTAGAATGTAGAGGTACTTGCCACCAAGCCTGATGACCAGAGCTTGGTCCCCAGAACCCACGTGGTGGAAGGAGAGAACCAATTCCCACAAGTTGTCCTCTAATTGCCACACTTCTACATGGCACATTAAATTTACACACCTTTGTGTACATAAATGCTCACACACACAAAAATAAATGTTAAAACCTCTATTTGGTATAGGACATCAGTTTATACACATAATCAAAATTTACACACTCATAATCCAAAAATTCAACTTTTGGATTTTAGATATTAAATGAAAAAAAATTTTTTTTTTTTGGTTTTTCGAGACAGGGTTTCCCTGTGTAGCTTTGCGCCTTTTCCTGGAACTCACTTGGTAGCCCAGGCTGGCCTCGAACTCACAGAGATCCGCCTGCCTCTGCCTCCCGAGTGCTGGGATTAAAGGCGTGCGCCACCACCGCCCGGCTAAATGAAAATTTATATGACAAAAGTTATAAAAGTCTTAAAGCTAAGACTGCTAACTATTGAAATGTGCATCACCATCTTCATAAACAGTGGATGAGCCCACACGTCGGACACTGCCAAGCCAGCTGCCATCAGTAACACTGGAAGCTGGGTGTGGTGGTGCACGCCTTTAATCCCAGCACTCAGGAGGCAGAGCCAGGTGGATCTCTGTGAGTTCGAGGCCAGCCTGGGCTACAGAGTGAGTTCCAGGAAAGGCACAAAGCTACACAGAGAAACCTTGTCTTGAAAAAAAAAAAAAAAAAACCCAAAAAAAAAAAAAACAAAAAGCAAACAAACAAACAAAAAAACCCAATACACAGAGCACCCATATATTCACATTTATAGATGTGCTTATATGGATACCTTTATGTCCAGTTTCTCATTTTGAAGATTTTTTTTTTCCTGGGAAAGTAAATGTTTAAACTATGACTGTGGCTCATATTTTAGAAACTGTTGCATGTGACACACTTGATTGGCTTCCTAGGGCCATTCTGCATCCCACTGTCACTAACTGCCTGATAAACTGTGTGTGTGTCAGTGTGGAACACGGACTGGGGAGGTGTTTGGGGTTAAAAGCACTTGCCCCACCAGCATGAGGACCTGGATTTGGATCACTAAAAAGCCAACTCTTTGTGCATGCAGCCCTAACACCGGGAGGCAGAAACAGAAGGATCACTGGGACTTGCTGGCCAGTAGCCAAGCTGAAGAACAAAAACAGGGAGCTCCAGGTTCAGAGAGACCCTGCCTCCAGGGTATAAGGTGGAGAGCATTGGAGGAGGACACCTGACTTTAACCTCTGGCCTTTGAGTGGGTGTACACACACACACACACACACACACACACACACACACAGCTTCTAAATGTTAAGAGTTTTCCATTACAGAGTTTCTGTGTGAATTAACAGTTTCCAAGGATAAGCAATCTGAGAACCTTCTGCTTACACTTGAAAGTATCATCAATTGTTTTCCTCTACAAATATTACATTGTTTTTATTCCATTGCCTCTGTTAGAAGAGGTGTATAGGAACCAGGTGTGGTGGTGCACACCTTTGATCCCAGCACTTGGGAGGCAGAGGAAGGTGGATCTCTGTGAGTTCAAGGCCAGCCTGGTCTACAGAGTGAGTTCCAGGACAGCCAGGACATTATGGAGAGACCATGGGGGTTATAGTAGTGTTGGATAGGCTCCTACTCAAAGAATGTCTTGATTAAACCTTTTTTCTGGAAAGCTTATAATCTAGTACTTGCTCTAAAACCAAATAGCAACAACAACAAATCAAGATGCCCTGACTTGGAAGTTAGGTGAGGGATGAGGCGGGTGAGCTGTCATGCTTTCAGAGTTGTTCAACTCAAGCCTGACTAAAGTATCCGAGGAAAGTGATTGAGGGCACAGGCTGCAGATTCATTTTAACTGTGGACTAAAAACTCAGTACCGCTGTTGAGGATGTTCTGAATGTTCTTTCTGAGGACTTGGATAAATTAATACTACCGACAGAAAGTGGCAAGCATTTTGTGCTTTATTGCTTCCAGAGAAAAAGTGCAGCCATCAAAGGTCATAATCTTCAGTTGATAAGCACCATTAAATGCCCATTAACTAAAAATAGCCCAGCAGGGGCTGGAGTGGTTAGGAGTACTGGCTGCTCTTCCAGAGGACCTGGTTCAATCTCTAGCACCCACATGGTGGCACACAGCTGTCTCTAACTCCAGTCCCAAGGAATCTGATGCCCTCTTCTGGCCTCTGGGGGCACTGCATACATGTGGTACACATACACATGCAGACAAAAACACCCATAAACACAAAATAATAAAATAATTTTTTAAGCAAGAAAATAGCCTAGCATACTTAAGATAAATTTCTAAGTCACTCGGAAAATGCTTCGAAGAATGAATTCTATTATTTAAATGATGTATGTCATGTTGAGTGAGACCCACAGGACTCTTGTTTTCTTAGATGATGTCTCATGCTGAAGGACAACAACGAGACCTAATCAGACGGATCGAATGCCTTCCTGCTTCCGGCCTTCTGAGTTCTTTGGACCAGGACCTCTTGATGCTCAAAGCTACTTCCATGGCAACTATGAACTGCTTAAACGACTGCTTCCACATTCTCCAATTGCAGCACGCCTCACATCAGAAGGGCTCCTTGCCCTCAGGTGAGTCGTGGATTAAAGGTGGGGTGTAACATTGGCCTTACAACATGGAAAGGACTGTAGTTGTTATCATTCTAATGCTAGAGAAACATTTTTTGAAAAAAGAGAGGGAAGGGAAAAAATCAGTTGAGTCTCTTAGTTGTAATTAGCACACTAATTACAAACTTCCTGATTGTGTCCTGTTTTGGAATTTAGAATAATCTCAGTCTAATGTTTAACATCATTGAATATACCTTTCTAGACCTCAACCTCAACATGTCAAAAGGTAAATCTACAGCTCAGTTTCTGTTAAAGTAGTGGCATTCTTGTATCCAAGGTAATCAGGGTAGAGTCACTGGGGCCGTGTCCCGACCACCAGCTCTGTCCACGGCTCGTTAACTCTATAGTATTGTATTGTATTGTATTGTATTGTATTGTATTGTATTGTATTGTATTGTATTGTTAGCATTGTGTTTCCCACTAAATATCAGGAATACTTTCCAAGTTCCATTGTTGTGCTAAGGGGAATTTTTTTGGTTGTATTACATCCTTAGGTGAGTACTTTGGTTTCCTCAAGTTATTCCCCTAATTTGAACATTAGATGAGTTACCCTGATGTAAGAAATGTGGGCTAATTTTAGTTCATGAGTTTGTTAGGGAAATGAAACATCTTATTTCTATACTGTTTAATTTTTAAAAGTCTATCAGGTAACACTGGTGCTGGTTACCTGATTAAATGTTAAATAAATACTTGATTAAATAGTATATCATTTAAAACAATTGTGAAACTTTTGTATGCTTTAAATTAATACAATTTTATTTTTGACATTTCCTCATGACCAAGAAAAGGTGTATGAGTAAATTTGCATTAAATACCAAAGTTTTGAAGTTTTTAAGTAAAAGTTGTTCTCAGGTTGGACTTTTTGGAGGCTAGGTTTATAGGTAGTTCAAGGAATTAACTAATTGCCATTGCTGGTTCTCAGCCATAGTTGCCATCTTTTTCAAATTGGGCATGTAAAAATTTACTTTAAAATCACCTCAGAATGAAACTATAACTTGGAAAAAACAGTTACCTTTCCTTTCAAATTCCTCAATAACATGACAAATGAAATCTCTGTTCAAAAGAATGTTCAACTCCATAAAGTCATATTTTCATTTTATTCATTCGTGGGTAAAGTGTCACTGTCTAGCCTGGGCTGGCTGTAAACTCACTGTGTATTCCAGGCTAGCCTCAGCTGCTCCTATAAACTCACTGTATATCCCAGGCTAGCCTCAGCTGCTCCTGCTTCCTTGATTCTTTTCTTTTTAGTTTTATTTATTTATATTTTATGTATGAGTGTTCTGCATGTACATCTGCATGCCAGAAGAGGGCACCAGATGTGGTTGCTGGGAATTGAACTCAGGACTTCTGGAAGAGCAGCCCCTGCTCTTAACCCCTGAGCCATCTCCCCAGCCCATGCTGCACCTGCTTTCTAAACACTAGGATGACAAGTGTGTAGTACTGTGCCTGGACCATAGAGTCTGAATATATGTTATCTAAAGACTTGGTTGTATGTGTGTTGATTTGGAGGGGCCTTGAGGCCAGGTTTAATAAATGACTGGTTTAATGAAGTCTTATTATAGTTTCTAGTTAGCTAAGTAGCCCCCTAAACTGGGTCTTTTAATTAATGCTCACATGTCTTTTATTTTTAGAAAAAATCTGGATAGTGATATTAAAAGTAATTATTTTAGGGTAGAGGGAGAGTGTTTTCATTTCTGTACAACTTTAAAATAGGCCCCATGACCTTAGCCAGGACATTCCTCCAATCTTAGTGCCCCTAGTCCCAAGGGCCAGTGAACAAGGCGTGTCACTACTAGCCTGTGGGTGATGTGTCACTAATTTCTCTTCTGAGTCTGGCCTTTGACTTAGTAAGTGTCCTGCTGTTTTTAGTTTCCTGTTTTAGAAGTCTGAGCATCCCTTATTCTTGCACTCCATAACCTAGCTTCTGTGAAACCCAGATCAGCCTCTGAAATCAAATGGAACATTTCCATTATTGATTAGGTATAGAATCTACTTTGTTAAACTAGTTGAGGGTAATAAGAGACCATTGACTCATTAACTGAGAAGGTGACAGGTCTCTAAATGTGACTGCTGACTTTCACTAGGTCAGCTCTGTTTATTCAGTAGAAAAGGTTTTCAGTTTAAAATTATGTTGGACTGTTCATGATTTAAATAAAAGGTAGGGGTGGGGGGGTATTTAAATTAGAGCCAATCAGTTATTAGTTAGGAAAATTGCAGTCTTTAATTTAAACAAATTATGTTGGTTTACCATTCAGGTTCCTGGAGTGACTCCCCACTAAAGCCTAATTATATACATTTTGATTATTAGAGAGGGACATAATTGATACCAATGGTTAATCCATTGTTTGGGAACTCACTCCATGATTCACAGACATATCTAAGAAGCAAGATCAGCCCTTTTCAGTGTAGATTTCTTTTGCATGGTGTCTCATTTCAAGTTGCAAGTTGCCCTGTCGTGAAGTACCCAATCATGGTGCTCATGCTAATGAGGTCGAGTAGCTGCCTCCTTTCAGTGCAGGTTGAAGAGCTTCAGTCTTGTAGGGTCAGAACAAAACTGTTTAATAAAATCCAGATCTGCTGAACTTCCCAGATTATGAGCAAGTCTCAGCAAAATTTTTCTCTTTCTTCATCAGGAACGACAATTGAGTGGTTGGAACCAAAGATACCTTTATCAAACCACTATAAGAATGGAGCTGAGCAGTCCTTTGCAGCCGAGGCAAGCAAGCCCATGGCAGTCCCGGAAGCGCAGGCTGTTGCAGAATCTGGAGTTTTAGCAAGGGTAAGGGAGCATGAAAACTTGATTTTGCTGGAAGAAGTGAGGACTCCGTGAAAGGGGACAGTGTTGTTGTTGTTGTTAAGCTGTTTGTGTCCATAGAACACTGGATGGTTAAAGGCCCTAGTTGGCTTTAACTGTCAATAGTCCTCCTGGCTCACCTCAAGGCGCCTCCACAGCCAGCTTCCCATTACATTGTTTTGTTGTTTTTGGTTTGTTGGTTGGTTTGGTTTTGTTGTTGTTTCTTGTTGGTTTTGTTTTTGTTTTTTTGAGACGGTGTAGTCTCGGCCATCCTGGTAGACCAGGCTGACCCTGAACTCAGAGATTCACCTGCTTCTGCCTCCTGACTGCTGGGATTAAAGATGTGGGTCTGCACATTGTTAATTTAACTTTATTAGTCTTTGCTATTACATTTACAAGCGCTTAAAATAGCATTGAGATTGTAAGCTCTGCTTGCTATGGTAGGCGGGTTACCACTACAGTTGTTACAGATGTTGCTCCGCATCACTTGACCTCGGCCTTTAGTGGTTACATACATCGGTGCTCATTCTGTTTTTCCAGGAGCTGCAGTGTTGTGCTCTGCTGCAGATGTGCTGTTAGAAATGATATCATTTTTTGGTTTGTTTGCTTTGCCTTTTATGTTCATGTCTGCAATTTTTATGCTACTATAATTACATAGATAATTGAAGCTTTTTTCTGTCTTGTGGTCTGGCCTATATAATTAGTGTTTGAAAGTCAAAGTAAGATTGAGTTCATGTCCTGTTGTTGAACGTCTAGTTTGTCTTTCTTGTTATTACAAATAACACTATTGCTAAGTATCATATTCCTTCCCAATTTTTGATTATTTCTTTACATTATGTCCCCAATAGAATTACTGAGTCAAGAATAATGCAGACTTTATGATCATTTATATACTAGCATGTTATTTCTTAAGAGCTAAGACACTAGTCCAAACTTGGCAAAGATTTTGAATTTATGAAGAGGTGCTGGAGCCAGGGAGCTGAAGAGCAGGCAAGCAGGCTAACCAAGTAAATAACATGCATTGACACACACTTGTAGCTACCAAGCTGTCTGGCATTAAGGAGAAACACAATCAGAAGACAGTTCTTTCACTGAAGAGGCGTGCGGTCTACTTGCAGCCTCACTTCTGTACACTAAAACAAGCAGGTGATAAGATGAGACATTTTTTCCTTAATGGACAGGATTTACACTCTTGCAATTTGCCCTTCAGAGAAAGAAAAGAAATACCAAGTGATGTAGAGGAGGAATGCTTTGGGGACAAAGCTCTTAAAGTTTGGTTCTAAGCTTCCTCATCTGTAGAGTAGTGATGGCGATGCCCTGTGAGACTGGGATGAGGATAATGCTAACAGCAGAGTTCTGTTATAAGTAGCTTATGAGAACCATCACAGGATTGTTGGGTACTGCAGTCATGTACTCCATGTGGAGAGGTACTTCTGCAGCATTGCCCCATAGAGACCACACATGCAGTGTGATCCGAGCTCCCAAAGCAATAAAGTGAGGCAGGACTTAGTCTTAATAGAAAGACAGTAGGATCGTGTGCCTGGGAGAGGGATATATGGAAGATTGGTATATGATATGACTTGGAATTAAAATAGGATCAAAGACCATGGAAGTAAAAATGAAAGCAAATGAATCAGCAATGTGCATTTCAAATGACAAAAATCAGCCAGACTATGACAGATTGGAAACTTTGGAGCCAGAATAACAAGATAAAATTGTGTTGCTATTCACAAAGCCAGGAAATGAGAAAGCCCCTTCTGAGCAAGATTTACTGTGATTTGAGCATGCTGAATGTTCCAGGAGAGGAACATGTGATGATGAATATTTCTGAGGAGCACATAAGGTGAAGGAGCCATTGCTTTGGAGAGAGGGCCAGACTAGAGGAGATTTAGTGTGAAGGACCATGAGTGCAGAGCATGTTGTTAGCAAAATGAGACTTTTCTAAGGAATGGGGCACTGGATCTGTGAGGAGTCCGCCAGATTTCCAAATCCTTCTATTGGTGACTAGTGCAGAGAGAAAATAGAAAATAGCACAGCTTGTTAGCGTAAAAGCTTCGACTCCACCCAGGCCCACCAGACTAGACCTTTATTGTCCCAAAGTTTCAAAGGTGCATTTTGTTTCAGAGAGTGCAAGCTAGAAGCCTGTGGTATAGTAGTAAACAGTTTGCTATCTGCTAAGGGGGAAGGTAGACTTCAGTCCAACCGGAATAACGCCATCGAGCCTGGGCTGGTGAGATGGCTCACTGGATAAGGGCACTTGCTGCAGTGTGCGCCAAGTTCTGTCCACAGAGCCCAAATGGTGGGAGGAAAGAACCAGCTGTCCTCTGTCCTTTGCATGTGTGCCATGGCACTTGCACACCCACACACTTATACGTACAACTATATAAATAAATAAGTAAAAAAAATTAATTCACCGGGCAGTGGTGGCACACGCATTTAATCCCAGCTCTCAAGAGGCAGAGGCAGGCGATTATCTGTGAGTTTGAGGCCAGCCTAGTCTATAGAGCGAGTTCTAGGACAGCCAGGGCTACACAGAAAAGCTGCCTCAAATTTTTTTTTTTTAATTCTGTGGTTTCTTATTGCCTCTGAGGCTGACATCAAGACAAAAAAAAAGAGTGACTCTTGTAGAATTGTGATTTTTTTTCTTTCCCATGCAGTCTTCAGCTAGCACAAGTTCCTAGACATTCACTCGCTCTTGGCCCTTGTCATTGCTAGCCACTTGCTTTTGTAAGCGTTTCACATATTTGAAGGTTTGTTTTGTAGTTTGGAAGTGCATTGTTAGCTTAAGCTTTTGAAGAAAATCATGATGACCAGGAAAGAGCTTCTAGCTAGGTGTGGTGGCACATGTTCTGAATCTCAGCAAATTACCAACTTAAAGGCCGGCCTGTGCTGCCTGAGACAGTCCAGAAAAATGGGAAAGCTTCTGAATTCTTTTGTCCACACCACGATGTAGAGTCAGTGTTCAGCTGTTGGTAAACTTTCTCTTCCTGGGTATGGCGGTGCACACCTTTGGTTCCAGTGCTTGGGAGGCAGAGGCAGGCAGCTCTCTGAGGTCTAATATAGCAAGTTCCTGTCTCAAAAATATTAAATAAGTTTTTTCCTATTTCAGTAAACTACTTGTTGTTTGTGTTAAAGCAGTGAAAACAGGACCAGCGAGATGACTCAGTGGGTTAAGGCACTTGCTGTCAAGTCTGACAACCTGAGTTCAGTCCCTGGGACCTTAGGATAGAGGAGGGAATTACTCCTCATGTTGTCCTCTGACTTCCATGTGTACGCCATGCCACACATGTGCCCATGCACATGCAACACATACACACATACAATGTACATGAATGTAATATTTTTTAATATTGAAAACTGTTCTACGGTTGTTCTACCTGGTTGTTTCTCTTTAATATTACTTCCAGTAGAGAAGGTTCAATCCACAAAGTAACTGGGTTCTGTTGCTATCGTTACTGTTTGGTTTTTGGTGCTGAGATTGAGTGTGCCAGGGTCACGGGTCACTGAGCACCTCTTCCTCGGAGTGACACCCCATCCTCTAAAGCTGTGTTTGCATTATTCATCTGAAGCCTAAGTCCAACCTCAGATGTAATGGCAGAGAGCATTCTTAATCACCACCTAGAAGGGGTTCCTGTAATTATTTAATCTCATAGAATGGTTTTATTTGGTCCACATGGAGAGAGGGCTGTCAGCTCCCCTTGTTGAAGAGTGAACAGTGTTCAAGTAGACTCTTAGGTGCAGAGGATCTAGGCTCCAGAGCAGGAGCTGCTTCCTCATAGGCTGCCTCTTCATGGAAAGAGGTCATAAAAACAGAGGGCTCTCTGCTGTGAACACACAAATTTGTCTGTGCAGTCTTTTATTTATCTATCTATCTATCTATCTATCTATCTATCTATCTATCTATCTGTTTTTGGTTTTTGGAGACAAGGTTTCTCTGCATAGACCAGGCTGGCCTTGAACTCACAGAGATCTGCCTGCCTCTTGTCTCCTGAGTGCCACCACATCTGGCAGGTGTGAGGTTTTTTAATGTGTCTGTCGATGTCCATGCCTGTGTGTGTTTGGTTTGGTTTTGGTCTAGCTATACAGAACAAAAACAGGTGAGTATCTTATTTGATAGGATAAATAGTGATGGGGGAAATAAAAATGACACAAAATAATTTCTTTTTAAAAATCATCATAACTATCGAAGCATGATGGCTTACACCTGTATTCCCAGCTCTGGGTGAGGCTAAAATAGAAGTATTGCTGTGGGTTTAAGACTAGCCTCGGCTACACAGTGAGACACAGTCTCAGAAATACCTAACCATGGGCCGGTGGCGCATGCCTTTAATCCCAGCACTCGGGAGGCAGAGCCTGGAGGATCTCTGTGAATTCAAGGCCAGCTTGGTCTACAGAGCGAGTTCCAGGACAGGCACCAAAACTACAGAGAAACCCTGTCTCGAAAAACAAAACAAACAAACAAACAAAAAAAAAAACCCTACCATCTCTACTCCACTATCCTGAAAATTTAAAATCTAATAAATTAGAAAAAAATCCTTATATTCAGCTTTCTGGCAGAAAGAGGTTAACGAGCTGTTCTTTGAGAGGCAGGGCACCACCACTCTAGAAGCCTGGTAACAGCCGACAAGGTGCTACTGAACCTTTGGACGTTGTTCAAAGCAAGCTGGACAGGTAAGGTAGCTCCAGCTTTTAATCCTAGCACTCTAAAGGCTGAGGCAGGAGAATCACCGCAAGTTCAAAGTTAGCCTGGACTACAAAGTGAGTTTCTAAGCCAGCCTAGCTACATACAGAGTGAGACTCTGGCAGTAACATAAAAGCCAGTAGGGTTGGGGAGACGGCCATTTGGCAGTTTCTGTTATGCAAGTATGAGACTCAGTCTGGCTTCCCAGCACCCATGTGAAAGCCAGGTGCAGTGGCATGCGTCTTCAACTGTAGTGCTGGGGGTCAGGGATAGGGATGGAGACAGGCAGATACCTGGAGCTTACTGGCCAGCCAGCCTAGGAGAATCGGTGGACTCCAGGTCGTTGAGAGAGCTAGTCTGAAAAAACAAAGTGAAAAATAATAATAAAGATCTCTGACATCAACCTCTGGCCTTCACATGTACACACACACACACACACACACACACACACACAGTCAGAACCGGAGTAGATGCATGCCTATAATTTGAGCATGTGGGAAGCAAATGCAAGAGAATCAGGAGTTCAAAGACATAGTAAGTTCAAGACCAACCTAGGCCATTTGAAACTCTCTATTTCAAAACAAAAAATTACTGTGCATTAAAGGCTAGCCTGGGCTACAGAGTGAAGCCCCACCCCCCACCCCTGCCTTCATCTGAAAACCCTAAAAAATTAAAAGTAAGCTAAAGTAATAAATATGCAGTTGTTTAACTGGTCATTAGGAGCCAGTGAGATGGAAGTATACATTCAGTTGTGGGAGTGTTACTGATTAAAATACTGCACAGAGGCCAGGTGGTGGCGGCAGGCAGTGTAGCTGCCCGACGAGCCACAGAGTTTTTATGTTATCTGGAATCTCTTTCCAACCACAGATCTTCTCAGGCAGGAGTGAACAGCAGAATAAGGTTAGATAGTTAGATCTGACATTGTGTGCATCCACCATTCAGTTTTACTTTGTAGCTTTAGCTTAAACAAGGACAAACATTTAATCCCTAAAACTCTTGAATTTGGGGTTGGGGAGATGGCTCAGCAGTTAAGAGAGTGTACTGCTCTTGAAGAGGGCCAGCGTATGGTTCCTAGTACTCACGTGGGGTGGCTCACAGCTCCAGATTCAGGGAGTCTGTGGCCTCTGGCCTTTCCTAGCACCTGCACACATACACACAGACAAAAGACATAAAATTTTTTAAATTAACAAAATAAAAATTTAAAACAAAGCCTCCAGAACTTAGCCAGGCCTGGTGGCTTATGCCTGTAATCCAAAGACTTGGGAGGCTAAGGTCAAGGCCAGCTTGCATTACATAGTGAGAGACTTTGTCTCAGAACAAACAGACAAACAAAAATCACTTAAAATTGTAGATGTGGTTCCCAGACTAGGTTCAAAGCTGAGTTTATTCACAGGGGATTCTTTGCTCTTTTAAAAAATACTGTTTCTATAAAATGAATGTATTTCAGCTGGGCATGTCGACACATTTCTGGGATCTCAGTACCCAGGAGACTAAGACAGGAGAATTGCCATAAGTTTGAAGCCAGCCTTGGATACATAGTGAGTGCCGGGTTAACGTGGTTACACAGTAAGACTGTGTCTTAAAAAACAGAAGAACATATGTCACAGGCCCACAGGCTGTTCTATACCAGCAATTGTGGGCTCTTCGAAGGAAATGTGTTTCTTGGCTTACTAATGAAGTTGTGTCTTCAGAAGGGCATTGCCCACCCTGATTTGTTTAGACCTAGTATCAATGTCTCCAGGGCCGATTGTTTTTCTCTTAGTGAATGTCAGTGAGTACTTAACAATACCTGACTCTGCTCTCTCCACATCAAGGAACCTGAGGAAATTGATGCAGAGGATGAGATAGAGGACACCTGTGACAACAAGGAGGATGACCTGGGGGCCGTGGAGGAGCAGCGCAGTGTCATCCTGCATCTCCTGTCGCAGCTCAAGCTGGGCATGGACCTAACCAGAGTAAGTTACGGCTCAGGTGCTGACAGCAGGCGGCCAGTGTGGGGCTTCAGTCTGTAGTCCTCAAACAGGAGAGACCGAGGCAGGGGGATGGGGAACTCAAGGCCAGCCTGGGCTACTTAGATGTCTCTCACAAACAGATTTGGGTTCCATCGAAGTCTGTAAATGTAAGGATGAAAGATTGTTTCCCATGCTCATCTGTTATAGAACTTTAAATAGAAAGCTTTTTGCTTTCTGAATTCATTTTTCATCACTGAAAAGTCAAAAGCATGTTTGTTTGTTTTCACTTAGACTTACTATGTTTGATAGGAGCTTTTTTTTTTTTTTTTTTTTTTTTTTTTTTTTTTTTTATGTAGCCCTGGCTGTCCTGGAACTCACTCTGTAGACCAGGCTGGCCTCGAACTCACAGAGATCCGCCTGCCTCTGCCTCCTGAGTGCTGGGATTAAAGGCGTGCGCCACTACTGCCTGGCTTGCACTATGTGTCTTTATATGATGTGTGTGGTAGTGCAGGCAGGAGTCAGTTCTTTCCTTCAAACGTAGGTTGCAGGGATTAAACTCAGGTGGTCAGGCTTTCCATGCAAGCCCCCCTGCCTACAGGGCCATCTCACAGCCCTTGCTGAAAGACTTTAAAACTTTTTTTTTTTTTTTTTTTCCAGATTTATGGATCAGGTACACAGTGTTCTGTCTGGCTGAAAGACTTTAAGTTATTGGGTTCCATCAGAATTCTACCAAGGGGCAGGCATTTAAGAGTTAATTAGCAGCCGGGCGTTGGTGGCGCACGCCTTTAATCCCAGCACTCGGGAGGCAGAGGCAGGCGGATCTCTGTGAGTTCGAGGCCAGCCTGGGCTACCAAGTGAGCGCCAGGAAAGGCGCAAAGCTACACAGAGAAACCCTAGAACTCTACCAAGGGAAAGGCATTTAAGGAGTTAATTAGCGCTGGGCGGTGGTGGCGCACGCCTTTAATCCCAGCACTCGGAAGGCAGAGCCAGGTGGATCTCTGTGAGTTCAAGGCCAGCCTGGGCTACCAAGTGAGTTCCAGGAAAGGCGCAAAGCTACACGGAGAAACCTTGTCTCAAAAAAAAAACCAAAAAAAAAAAAAAAAAGTTAATTAGCTTATTAATCTTCCACTTAGACTTTAGTTGCTATCATTCTGTTCAAGAAATACTTTCACATAATATTAGCAGTCCAGAAGAAATACTTACTTTACCAGCTGTGGTTCTAGTTGAAATAGTCTGGTGAGGGATTATCTGGTTAGTATGGTGTTTCTGTTCCTTACTAGATTTTGATGTAAGTAGCTGTGTTGTGTCCTTATCTGTTCTCTATTAACTAAGAACTTACACTTTATTGTTAGTTGAGCACCAGTCACACACATTTAAAGGACTGGTACTTCCAGGCAGTAAGGAGTGTGACTAAAATGCCGTCACAGCTCCCTCCTACCCCCATCAGACCGAGCCTGGAGTCTAGTGCAGCGCAGACGCTGCTGAGGATTAGAGCTGCAGGTAGAAGGCAGCCCGGGCCCAGCCTGGGTGACAAACAAGTAACTTGTCTCCCTTCTCTCCCTTTTGGTTCTTTTGATTACATTTGTTTATTTAATGTGTGTGTGTGTGTGTGTGTGTGTGTGTGTGTGTGTGTGTGTGTATGTGCATGTGTGCGCACGTGCCCCAGAGGACAACTTGCAATAAGGGATCTCTCCCTTCCACCACGTGACCCCAGGAACTGCACTTAGGTCATTGGCTTTGCAGCAGCTTTGAGCTAGCTCACCAGTCCCCATTTTGATACATTTAAAATGGTAATAAATGAAGATAGTTAAGCACTTCATAGGCAGTTTGGAAAAATAAAGCCAGATCTGGTGGTACACGCCTGTAATCTCAGCATTTGGGAGTCTGAGGCAAGAAGATTGCCATGAATTTGAAGGCAGCCAGGATGAGTAAGAGGTAATAGTCTCCCATCGTCCCTCTGTCACTAATGCACAGGATTCTCTTCCAGTCAGTCTCTAAGTGTTTGGCTTCTTTTGCTTTTCTCCGTTGATCGTTCTTTGAGGTGCATTACACACAGAGGAGACCGAACAGAACAAGTGTTTCCAGCAATGGTGAAAGGAAACCCCCTGACACTAAGCTCTGAACGGTGCCGGAACTTGGAGTCTTGGAGCACCCTCCCAGTTGTGACTTCCCCCTTTGTCCTCTGTGCCTCCCGTGAAGTTCAGTCAGTTCTACTTTCCTTATGGCTCTAACACTTGTGTCTGTACACCATGACGATGTTATTTGCCTTGTAAGAAACAATCTGAAAAAATAATTGTGAGACATCATCTTCCTATATACTACAGGCTGGCCCCAAACTCACTATGTAGCCCAGGCTGGCCTTGAACTTGTTGCTCTCCTGCCTCACCCTCTATAGAGTCCTGGACTATCGCAGTGTCCCACTCTGCCGAGGCTCTATTACTTGGTTTAAGAAAAAGTGAATGGCCACCGGAAGTTTAATTAGCTTAAAGAAAGGCTGTTTGATGGATGGCAGCTTCCAAAAGGAGGTAAACATCTGAGTCGCTGGCTTCAGCTTCTTGTAACATCTTGCAAGAGTTGTTTTCTTCCTGAAGAAATGAGAAGGTAGTGTGTGAATCCTCGAAAGCACTCGTCTCTCAGAGTTAGAGCATTTGGTGTAAACAAGCTCCTGGACATCCTGTGGGAAGGGTGGGCTAGGAGCTGTGCGGTATTCCCCACTTCTAAGCAAGCTGTGGCCTGTCTCCAGCTGTGAGGAGCAGATGAAGCCAGGAGGCGTCTGGTGGGTGAGCAGCGCCTGGGAGGAAGAAGCTGGCTCTGGAGCCTCTCCAGGAACCCGCAGTGCAGACTGCTTAAGATTAACCCTTCTAGTTCCCAGATCTAAATAGTGTTTCTTTTTCTCCTTTCTGAGTACTTCTGGGCTTGTCTGTGTATGGATTTACTTGGTACCATTTTAATGGACTCCAGTAAAAGGAGAGAAGCTAAGTTAAGAGCATTGTTAGCTGTGTTAGCTGTCAGTCCACAGTTCTGTCACTTTAAAGAACCGTGCTAGTCTCGTGAAAGCTCCAAAGATCATAGTTTAAAATATACATCAATTTAATTAATTTAGTTATTTTTATTTTTCACATTTGGGTCTGGGCATGGGCACAAATGCCAGTGTGGGTCAGAGGACAACTTGCTTCTCTCCTGCCACAGTGTGGTTCTGAGTATCAAACTCCGGTCTTCAGACTTGGTGGCAAGTGCCTTTACCTGCTGGGCTATTGGGTTTTTTGAGACAAGAGCTTCACTATGTGGCTTAGGCTGGCCTCGAACTCTTGATCCCCCTGCCTCTGCTTCCTGAATTCTGGGATTACAGCCTGAGCCATCATGCGTGGCTCTTTATTATTGTTTTTATTGTATTGTTTTATTTACATTCCTTTTTTTCATTCATATCATTTCTTTCCTTTAAGAAATTAACGGAGCCGGGCAGTGGTGGCGCATGCCTTTAATGCCAGCACTCGGGAGGCAGAGCCTGGTGGATCTCTGTGAGTTCAAGGCCAGCCTGGTCTACAGAGCGAGTTCCAGGACAGGCACCAAAACAACACAGAGAAACCCTGTCTCGAAAAACCAAAAAAAAAAAAAGGACCAGATCCTTCTGTTTACAATGAAATGCTCTTAGATGGTAGAGATAATTATTTGTGGATATATATGTGGATTAATTCTCCTTAATTGGTTTGCATTGGTGTTAGGTGGTGCTTCCTACATTTATCCTGGAGAAGCGTTCCTTACTGGAGATGTATGCAGATTTCATGTCTCATCCAGACCTGTTCATAGGCATCACCAATGGAGCCACACCCGAGGACCGCATGATTCGCTTTGTTGAGTACTACCTTACCTCATTTCATGAAGGTCGAAAGGGAGCCATTGCGAAGAAGCCGTACAATCCTATCATTGGGGAAACTTTCCACTGCTCCTGGAGGATGCCCAAAAGTGAAGTGTCATCCAGTTTGAGTAGCAGCTCTTCCAGCCCAGCCATCACAAATCATGCTCCTCTGTCGGAGGATGCTCCGACCCAGGAGGTCTCAGACTGTTACACTGTCAGATTCGTTGCTGAGCAGGTTTCTCATCATCCTCCAGTCTCAGGATTTTATGCAGAATGTACAGAAAGGAAGATGTGTGTAAATGCACATGTCTGGACTAAAAGCAAGTTCCTAGGCATGTCAATAGGTGTGACAATGGTTGGAGAAGGTGAGTAGAAAATCATTCTCCAGTCTTTATATCAAACTCGGTAAATTTGGAAAGGCTGTAGGTATTGGTCGTAGAGTTTTGAGATTCGTTTGCATGTGTATGAGTGTTTTGCCTACATATATGCAAGTGCGCCGTGTACATGCAATAACCACATGGAGTTACAGGCAGTTGTGAGCTAGCGTTTGGGGACTGGGGACTGAGCCCTTAGGTGCTCTGCAAGAACAGCCAGGGCCTGAAACTGCTGAGTTAGAGATCTGAAATGTTACATGTACTACTTTTTTTGCTCTAGTTTGTGCTCCAGAATGAGTGTTGACACACCAGAGTCGTATGCTATTACTGTGGACAAATAGAAATTCTCCTTGAAATTATATTGTGAAAATTTAAATATAAAGATTTGGGGGTTGTTTGTTTTTAGATATGGTCTGGCTGTGTATAGCTCTGGCTGGCCTGGAACTCACTGACATTAAAGGTGTTTACCACTACACCTGTAAAGTTGTTTGTTTGTTTTTCCGAGACAGGGTTTCTCTGTGTAGCTTTGGAGCCTGTCCTGGAACTCACTCTATAGCCCAGGCTGGCCTCGAACTCACAGAGATCCGCCTGGCTCTGCCTCCCGAGTGCTGGGATTAAAGGCGTGCGCCACCACCGCCCAGCAAGTATTTTTATTGTAGAAACTTTGCGGCATGGTGGCGCACACCTTTAAGCACAGCACTCTGGAAGCAGAAGCAGGCAGGTCTCTGTGAGTTTGAGGCTAGCATGATCTGCCAATCGAGTTTCAGGCCAGCCAGAGATACATAGTGGGACCATGTTTCAAACCAATGAACAAATTCAGAGGAGGAAATAAAAACATCACTGACCCATTAATCCAGAGATAGATAATTTGAACTGACTTTAATATTTCTTTCTGTGCCTATATAATTCAGTTTTAGTTTTAAGATTAGGATTAGTTGAAATCTAGAGGTGATGGGACATGGACCTGTGAAGGTTGGGCTTCTTTGTCACATGCTTCCAAAGGAGAGCTGTTCTTATTAGTTTTTAACAGAACAATCTGGCAGTATAGCCTCTGCTTCTCAAATATGTAAAGAGGAGCATGTGCCATTTTCAACTCTTTGAATCATGAGGGGAGGTACGGTGACTTCTTTATTATCTGTTGCTTTCGTGTATACAGTTACTGCCTTTTGGAAATGAAACTGCCATCTGTTACCCTTAGCCACAAGTAAATAAAATGAAGGAATGGAGAAATGGTGAGATGCGCAGTCTGTTAGGTGCTTGCCTTGCAAACATGAGCACCCAAGTTCAGGTCCCCAGCACCATGACAGGAGAGCCTGGCATGGCAATGGGTAAGCAGTAAGAGACCGCCTCAAAAGGTGGGAGCTGGGTGGGGCAGCCCTCAGGCTGAGGCAAGCAGAGCTCTGTGATTTCAGGGCTAGCCTTGTTACAGGGAGATGCTGCGTGTTAACCTCTGGCCTCCATATACATGCACAAGCAAGTGCTCACACATACATACACACACACAAATACGTGCATACTCCCCTACACACACACAATTGAAATGGGATTTATGATCATTCATTTTGCTTTTGTTATTTATATTCTTCAACAATAGAGGGAAATTAGTTTAATTACTGATATTTTAGGGTTCTGTGAGTCTTACTTTCCCTGTATTTATTCAAATTTGGTTGAAAACAGAATCTCTATGTAGCCCTAGGTGGCCTGCTGCTCACTATGTAGACCAGGTTAGCCCCAAACTCACAGAGATAATTCTGCTTCTGCCTCCCATGTGTCAGGATTAAAGGCATGCACCATCATCACCACCACCCAGCTCCATTTGTTTTGGTTTTTTTTATTTGTTTGTTTTGAGACAGGGTTTCTCTGTGTAGTTTTTGTGCCTGTCCTGGATCTCACTCTGTAGACCAGGCTGGCCTTGAACTCAAAAGAGATCCACCTGGCTCTGCCTCCTGAGTGCTGGGGTTAAAGGTGTTTGCCACCGCTGTCCAGCTCCATTTGTTTTTGATCTAAAATTTTAAATATTTATCCCAACTCATAAGAATAAGGCACCTAGTAAGTGATGCCATTGTTGGAGAGGTAAGGACAAGTGGATCTGGGACTCACTGGCCAGCCACCCAAACTTTCATGATGAGTTCTGGGCTAGTAAGAGACTCTGTCCCCAAAACAAAAGGTGGATGACATCTAAGGAACAACATCCAAGATTATTTTCTGGCCTTCAAGTGCACACACGCACTAATGTAGCTTTGGTATACTTAGTGTGTCTTATACAGATCAGTTATTCGCTATTATAAATCCCTTTTTATATGTTTTAGCTACTTTAATATAGAAGCCCCCAATAGAATACTATTTGTTTAAAAATCACCATTTCAATCTCTTACACCGCTTATAGCTTCAGAATTTGGCAAATAAAACATGGGATGATCATTGTTCTTGATGAAAAGATCACATCTTGGTCTTTCACATATGTAGACAAGAATGAAGACATTTTCTCATCATACTATAAGTGACTCCCAAGCTGCTGGTGACCAAGCCTTAGCATGATGCTGTACAGCAGAGCTCCCCTAAGCCCCAGGGCTTTATTTTATTTTTAGGAGCATTGGTGGGACACTTAGACTGCTTGCTCTGTAACAATTACAGGTCCCATGAACCCCAGAGGAACAGGAAGGTCACAGTGAAAGTAACCCTGGATTCAGTATTGTCTGGAAATGCTCCTAAATGAGGTCAATACTATCAAAAGATAAATGAGTAGAAAATAATAATGTTTATTACTAGACAGGGAAAAAACTTTCTTGGAAGAGACATTAACCACCCTCATGCTTTTACATTCAGGTATCCTTAGTCTGTTGGAGCATGGAGAAGAGTACACGTTTTCCCTGCCTTGTGCCTATGCCCGGTCCATTCTGACTGTTCCTTGGGTAGAACTAGGTGGCAAAGTCAGCGTCAACTGTGCAAAGACGGGATACTCAGCCAGCATCACTTTTCATACTAAGCCGTTTTATGGCGGCAAACTGCACCGGTAAGAACACTTGAATGGTGGCTGGCTCTTGCTCTGCTCTCTGACCTTGTATTATAACTCCTTGCTCTTTTCCTGCCTTATCTTTTGTGGAGCAGACTGTGTAACAGCTCTGGCTGTCCTGGAACTTGGTTTGTAGGTGAAGCTTTTCTTGAACTGACAGACGTGTGCCACCACACCCAGCTGACAACCACACTTGGGCGCACACATACACACACACACACACACACACACACACACACACACACACACACACACACAAAGGAAAGCAAGCATGATCTAGTTTAAAACAGTAATGATGTTAACACACTAACTCATGTAATGTCTTACTTTCTCTTATGAAATTGCTAACAACATGTAAACTAGATGAGTATGTGGTCTGTGGCACAGTTCAGATGAAAGGAATTCAGAATTAGATTCAGAGCTCAGTGAAGGAAGCCACTACTACAAGCCAGGGTAAAATATATCTGTAAACATGAGACTGGCAGAAGCCTCACAAGTTGGAGGTGTGGGTCCAGGTGCCGGTCCTCAGTGGACTTACGATTCCGTCTGGGAATCAGCTCCTGCGGTCAGTCTCTGCAGCACTCGCTCTTCCATGTAGCTGGAGAGCTTCTCTCCAGGTCCCACCAAGCCCCGGCAGTCCGACAGCCCACTTATAAAATAAACACACAGACACTTATATTATTTAAACTGTTTGGCCTAATGGCTCAGGCTTCTAGCTATCTAGTTCTTACATTTTAAATTAATCCATTTCTATAAATCTATACCTTGCCACGTGGCTCGTGGCTTACTGGCGTCTTCACGTGCTGCTTGTCATGGCGGCGGCGGCTGGCAGTGTCTCCGCCTCAGCCTTCCACTTCCCAGAATTCTTCTCCTCCTTGTCCCTTCGGTACTTCCTGCCTGGCCACTGGCCAATCAGTGTTTCATGTATTGACCAATCAGAGCAGTTTGACATACAGACCATCCCACAGCACTTCCAGATTACTCAGACACGCAAAGCAAGTTTTCTAATAGGATCTTGAGGCTGCCCACTCTTTCCTCAAGCCTTTGATGGCTGTTCTGGAAGTGTGGGGTACTTTTCCTATAAATTCTTTATCAAAGATGGCATCCATACAGGAATATACAAAGTCATGAATTTTCACAGAGTACAAGTCTGAGTAACCTTACCCTACTGTGGTAGATTCCTGACATCCCCAAAGACTTTCTCTCCCTCCTCTCTTGGGCTAACCTGCCACCCTCCCACTTTGGGTAGCCACTGTGCTGAATTCTAACACCACACATTAGTTTTAAACCCTGTATAAATTGTATCATACACTGTGTTGTCTTTTATACCCTACTTATTTTGTTCAGTGTTAGGTTTTAGAGATTTATCCATATATACTTGCAGGTTTGTTTTTTTTTCTCCTTACCAAGGCCAGTATCCCATTGTGTAACTATGCCACAACTGATAATTCATTCTTGTTTGTTTACTTTTAATTGTGTGTGTGCGCGCGCATATGCCTGGGGGTTATGTATGTAAGCCACGAGCATGCAGGTGCCCACAGAAGCCAGAAGAAGGTGTCAGATCCCCTGGAACTGGAGTAACAGGCAACTGTGAGCCACTCAGTGTGGGTGCTGGACACCAAAACGGGTCCTCTGCGGGAGCAACAAGTGCCCTTAACCACTGAGCCGTCTCTGTAGCCTTCATTCTTCATTTTAATTTTGACAGGTGTTTATGTAGTTTCTAACTTTTGGCTGTCACAAGTAGTCCTTCTGCATAGGGTTGGGGATACGGCTCAGAGGTAAAACACTTACCGAGCACGCACAAGGCCTATGTTCTCCTACCAGCACACACACCATCGTGCTTGTATATATACACAGGAGTGCTGCGAGCAGACGTTGGTGAATGTATATGTAGATTTTTCCTTTTTTGAGAAGTATGTATAGCACAGAGGACAGGCTTGTCAGAGGTAGCCATGTTGACATGTACAATGAGTTAGATCTAAAGATAGTGTGGACATTCTTAAATTAGACTAGAGATGGGTGGATCAGAACACAGTTGTGTCCTTTAATTTCCTTATCTTCTCTGGCTGCCTTTATAGTATAATGACCAAGTTTAGTAACTATGAAGAGACGGTCTGGTCTTTCCTGTAAGTGTCTGCTAATGTAACATTAAACTGTTGTAAAAGAGTGTCATTAGGAAAAGGTACCTGTGTGATTCAGTGCTTGTGGGCAGAGACCTGGGAGGTTATGTGATGAGGCTTGGGAGATAGCTGTAACATCATAGATTGTGTATGGCAGTAAAGGTTTCATCAGCCAGCTTGTTGGCTCACTCCTGTAGGTTCAGTTACTTGGAAGGCTGAGGCCAGGGAGGATGGCTTGAGCCTGTGTGTTTGAGACCAGCCTGAACAGCATAATGAGAAACTATAACTAGACTCTCAGAAGAAAAATCAACAAGAGGACTAGTCGTTCCGCAGTCCTCAGTGTAGTTCTGGTTATGTATGCCTAGCAGGAGGACTAGTCGTTCCTCAGTCCTCAGCGTCCTGGTTATGTGTATCTAGAGAATGGGAAGAACAGGTAAGTGCTCGGCATCATCTCTTCACATCTTGTGGTTAGAGCTGAATCTTCAAGGAATGGGAAGAGATTGCAAGTGGGATCAGAGAGGAAATATGGGCGCTGCAGAGACAGCTCAGCGGTCAAGAGCACTTACTGCCCTTGCAGAGGACTTAGGTTCAGTTTCCAGCACCCCCAGTGCAGCTCAAAACTGTCTGTAACTCCAGTTCTTGGGGATCCAGCACCCTCTTCTGGCCTCTGCAGGCTCCAGGCATGCACATGGTGCTCACACATATATGCAGACAAAACACCCATACACATAAAATCAATAAATCTAAATTATTTTGAGAATAATGAAGTGACCTCTTAACGAACATTCTGTCTGACTCTAAGGAACCCTTCGCAGTACAATTCTGTTTGTTCACATGGTTTGAATACAACTTAGAGTTTCCGCTCCTATAACCAAGCAGACTTGTAGCTTTGTCCTTTGTGTCCAGTGAACCACAGTTAGCAGTCACTTCCGACTCGCCATTTGGAATGTTTGCTCTTCACTCCTAACCATCATGCACCCTGGCCCCCAAGATCTGGCCCCCAGATCCTTGGTTATTGGGCTCTTACCCACCTGCCTTGAGCTCCGAGTTTGCAGTTCCCGTCCTTCCTTCCTTCCTGGGGTCTGGCCTTGTGTACACATGGCAACTGCTGCCTCATTCCTTGTGACGCCCTGGGTCCCCCAAGTTCTCTTTTGGATCCAAATAAATCACAGTCCCTAGACATTCATTAGATCTTAACCTTTACCTTCTGCCTGCTGTTCCTGAGTTTTGAACTAGTCTCGCCTGTGTCCTACAGGAAACATAGACTTCGATAACCGTGTTTAAGCCGTTTTTCTTTGTGCCTTCCACCTGAGCCGCATCAGCACCGCTGTCTGTTGGTGGCCAGGTGACTCCATTCATAGGTTACTACTTTATATGAACTCCATGGATGTTCATAGACGACTGCTCCTCACTTTTCTGGTTTAGCCAGGGAACTTACAATTTTAAACTCTTAATGACTTATCCAGGTTTTGTATTGAATTTAAAATTTGGGTGGGGGTGGGGGGGGTTGGGGGGGAGCTAGGCACACGCCTTTAATTCCAGTACTTAGGAGGCAGAGGCAGGAGGGTCTCTGTGAGTTTGAGGCCAGCCTGGTCTACAGATTGAGTTCCAATTCAGCTAGGACTACATGTGAGAAACCCTGTCTTGGGGAAAGAAAATCACAAATTTATAATTATTGGGTGCTTGATCTCTAGAACTGCAGATCTTTTAGGTAGATGGGCCAGTGGGAGAGAGCTAGATTATAGTGCTGTCACATTTTTAGATTGTAATAAACACATTAGACATGATTTTCTGTTGATACTGATGAAGTCCAGTCTGATGCCTAATAATCTTTCTGAAGAATAACCCTGACGCACCTGAACAGGCATCTGGGGATCCGGGCCAGGATTGGTTCTCACTGACTTAGGAACTGACAGGTTGAAATGTGCTCTGTAACTAATTTGAAGTAGACTTTTGAGATGTGTCCTTGGGCTTCAGAATTCTGAGGAGGAGCCTTTGCTTCCCACCCCTCTAGAGTCACAGCTGAAGTGAAGCACAACATTACCAACACCGTGGTGTGCAGAGTGCAGGGGGAGTGGAACAGCATTCTGGAGTTCACCTACAGCAACGGTGAGACCAAGTACGTGGACCTGACGAAACTGGCCGTGACGAAGAAGAGAGTCAGGCCCCTGGAGAAGCAGGGTCCCTTTGAATCCAGGTAGGGCACCCTCACCCTGTCAGGCCGCTTCACTAAGTCGCCTGACAGTTTATATCAGCTTCGCCGTCTGATATGAAAGAGTTGGTCTGATTTATTTAACTTTAAACCCCTTGCCAGCTGTGACATTTTATGGTATATAATCACTTTAGTATGAAAAGTTATTGTCAAGTTTTTGTCTCCTACATTAAAACTAACCTTGGAACTCCCAGTTGCCTGGCTGGCAAGATGGCTCTGAGTGAAGGCACTTGCCGTGCGTGGCCGACTGCCTGAGTTCCGTCCTCAGAACCACGGAAAAGGTGGAAGAGAAGCACTAACTGCACGAGGCTGGCCTCTGACCCTCACGGCACACTGCAGCTCCTCCCCCAAAACAGTGAAAATTCCAGAAGCACACTACCACTGGCCAAGTTTACGCATAATGTCAAAGATCTGAATTACTTGAAAACTCCATTAAAATATTCTCTTTTGCAAGCCAGATGGAGTGGTGGCACACGCCTTTATTCCCAGCATTCAGGAGACAGAGGCAGGTGGATCTTTGTGAGTTCAAGGTCAGCCTGGTCTACAGAGGGAGAGCCAGGAGAGCCAGGCCTACACAAGAAACCCTGTCTCGAAAAAAAAAAAAATATAAAAAAAAAAAAAAAAAAAAATCTCTTGCAGCTGTGTCTGTCAAAGGCAGCTTTCTTTTCTTTGTCTGCTTACACAAAAGTATCCCAGTAGACTGAATGTAGAGATGGGTACTGTTATTAAACCAGACATTGAAGAGATAGATACTGCTGGATTATTGTATTTCCCTAAATCCGGTTGAAGGTTTTTTGGCATGAGTCTTTTGAAGCTAGCTCTCTACCAGTAGTGTGGAAAAGTTTGACTGCATCTTCAGTGTCTAGGGCTTCCACACTTACCCACTTTTTTTTTTTTTTTTTTGAATCAGAGTCTCACTGTAGCATAGCCTTGGCTAGTCTGGAACTTACAGAGATCCACTTACCTCTGTCTCCCAAGTGCTGAGATTATGGGTGTGCACCACCACATGAGTCAGCTTTGCTAGTTTGTGTCTTTAAAGAAATTGGTTCATCTAATTCATCAATTTATTGGCAGTTAATAGTATTACCTTACCCCCTATGGATCTATGTAGGATATATAGTGATGTCCCAGACTCATTCTTTTTTTTTTTTTATTTTTAATTTTTATTTATGTGCATTGGTGTCTTCCCTGCATGAGGGTGTCGAATACCCTGGAACTGTAGTTACAGACAGTTGTGAGCTACCATGTGGTTGCTGGGAATTGAACCCAGGTCCTCTGGAAGAGCAGCTAGTGCTCTTAACCTGTGAGCCATCTCTCCAGCCCCCAGACTCATTCTTTGTACTGGATTTGTGTCCCGTCCCCCCCCTCCCCCCCCCCCCCGCCCCCATGATCAGTATGATTAAAGGTTTAATTGTACTCAACCATCTTTTGGTTTTATTGATTTTTTTCTTTTAAAACATTTTCTTTTTTTAATGCTTTCTGTCTTTATAGTGCTGTTTTTCTATTTTGTTCATTGTTTCTTAATCTCTTTTCCTAGTAATGTTAAAGTGAATGTTTTAAGTCAGAGACTTTTTTAGCAGTGTGTGCATAGGTTCTCTCTTTCCCCCCTTTCCCTGGGTTCTGAGGCTCAAACATGTTTTCCTTTAAAGGCTGTTGTATTTGTATCCATTACTTTGTGGTTTTGAACAGTCTGTAGTCCAGACCTTGAGCTGCTCCACTCATCTACCACATAGCGTGTATCAGTAGTCAGTTTCTTTATTTTAATTGCCGAATAGTATTCCATTATGTGGTATGTCAAATCCGTTCTGCTGCTGATACACATTACTACTGATACACATTGAGGCTACGATGAATCATAAAAACTGAACATTTTACAACCAGCGTTTGTGTAGACATGCGTTTTCATTTTTCCTGGCTAAATGTCCAGGAGTAGAATGGCTGGACTGTAGACTGCTCTTTTCCAAAGTTAGTGTACCATTTTACATTCCCGTTGGTGTTGGATTACACTTCAGTCTCTCCACATCCCCCGGTGTCTGTCTCCTACCCTCACTCTTAATAGGAATGAAGCACTAGTGGTTATGATTCATAGTTCCCAGTGACCAATGTGTTGATCAGATTTCATGGCAATCTGAAGTTTAACAAGGCCTTGGCCATTGCTGTCTTAAAGCATGTTTTTTTGTTTGTTTTTGTTGTTGTTTTTTATTATTGGATTATTTGTCTTTTCTGTGTTGTGGGAGCTCTGTGTACCTCAGGCTGGCCAGGAACTCTGTGTCGCCTTAGGATAACCTTGAACTTCTCATGTTCTACCTTCTACGCACTAGGATTACGGGGTGCACTCCATGCTCGTGTTATGTGGAGCTGGGACTGAAGGCACCCCCACATGTGCTGGGCAAAGCCTAGCCTCAGCCTTTTAAAAACATCTCATGTTAGTTGTTGATTTCTGAACATTGCCTAAAAACAAAACAGTTGTTTTTAGGAAACTTGAGAAAGTGCTTCTTAACTGAACTTCTCAATTTAAAATCCATCACCAGTAGCAACAGTAATCTGGGCATGGACAACAGGGCCCTGTCTGTGCTCCCAAAACTTGTAGCTCTGAAGTGTAGATCTGATTTAGGAAAATGTAATGTTACAAGTTACTGGGGGGAGAGAAGGAAGGAGAAACTGCAGAAAAAAATTACTGTGACTCTTAAATTATCCCTTTTTAAAAGAACGTTTGTAAAGTAGGATGTTTTCTATTTTAGACGACTGTGGAAAAATGTAACAGATTCTCTGAGGGAATCTGAAATTGACAAGGCCACAGAGCACAAACGTACCTTGGAAGAACGCCAGAGAACCGAAGAAAGACATCGTGCTGAGACAGGCAGACCCTGGAAAACCAAATACTTTACTAAAGAGGTATGTGCTGCACGCGTGCAGACGGACCCTGGAAAACCAAATACTTTATTAAAGAGGTATGTGCTGCACGCGTGCAGACGGAACTCTGGCTTACTTAGGTATTGGTGAGTCGCTAGCTCTTGTCATTTTTAAAAGTAGTCCAGCTAGGGGCTGGGGAGACGGCCAGTCAGTAAGGCCCAAGGCAGTGTGAAAAATGGATGAAATGACGGGGCTTAAGTTGGGTAGATTTGCATAAACTGGTTCTCAGGATTCAGTGTTAAACCAAGGCCCAGCGTCAAAGACAAGACTTACTCAAGACAGCTCCCAGGAACCTGACTGGTTCAGTTGCATTAGGAATAAATTGAAGGAGACGTGGGGAATAAAGACAGAGTTCAAGCCTGACTACCTAATGCTCTGAACATGGGTCTGCAGTGCAGTCCTCATTACCCTGACCTGGACTGCCACATTCTGCTCTGTCTGCTGCATTCTGCTTTTCTGCGTTACTACCACAACTCTTTCCTCCCTCTTTTCTTCATGAACATTTCCTTGTGCTCTGCCTGCTCCCTGTAATTCTGTGAGGCTTGGGCTGCAGCATCTTGGCACATGGCAGAATTGCTGCAGGTGACCTCTGCAGAATTACATGTTCCAGAGTCACAAACAGTGTTTGCACACAGCACGGTTACGTTCCCTGACTCTGACAGAATCCCTGACACTGAGGTGGGGTGGAGGATGTGCGTGGGTGCCGCATTCTGGCTCACGATTCAGGGCTGTAGTCTGTTTTGGTGGCAGGCAGGGACATGCTGGGAGCTTGAGAAGGCTGGTTGTGTTACCTTGGCAGTCAGGTGAGTAGGAAGCAGAGCTGGGCACCCCCAAAGACCCCAACTCTCCCAGCAGCCCACTGCCTCCAGTGAGGCCTCACTTCTAAAAGGTTCCACGGCCTCCTAAACACACCATCAGCCTGTAGGGACAATTCGCATTCAGACCGTAGTGTAGCATGAATCTTAAAAGTTCTTATGAATAAAATCAAACCTGAGCAACACAATACCACCACACCGTAGCACCCCCTAAGCTGCAGGCATGGTCTGGGGTCTCGAGCATGGAGGCCCTGGAGAGCTCCATTTTGCTGTTGCTCCTGGCCGGATTTCTGATTGGAGATGTTGGAGGGTGCTGCTTTAATCCATTTTCCTTGTTTCAGGGAGATGGCTGGGTTTATCACAAACCCCTCTGGAAAGTAATTCCATCACAACCAGCAGAGTGACACATGCTTTCTAAGACTGGACCAAACGAGGTTCTCCTCTGTGTACCCCAAGCCCTCTCAGACAGAGTTGTTGCACTGAGTGACTGCTTCCTAATTTGTACAGCCTGAAACTAGCTGAACACGAATGTACTACTCGGGCCCATCATCCTGCAGCAAGACCAAAGTGTTAAGGACCCGCGATGGGCTTCTCGGCAGCCTGTTCACCAACATGAGCAATACCATCTTCCAGCCTTCCACCCACCAGAACATGTCATCTTTTATCCGGTCCGCTTGTTTGTACGGGGGCCACAGGTAACAGCAGGGAGAACCAGTGACTTTGGTTCCGGTGTGGGGAAAAGTCAAGTCTCCTGCAGAGGTTTCTGCTTTCTGTCATTACTGAAGTAGTCACTGCTCTTCTAAACCCAGCAAGAGGGAGACAGACCTGCCCGACAAGTGGATTCAGCCATTGTGCCTGAAGTCAGTGTTCACACATCACAAGGCCTCTTTTCCTCCGAGGCTGTGCCTGCGCCTGAGGAAGCCCATCACTTGCTCTGTTGGAACTCTCTTTTACAAGTGTATTTATAATTAGCATTGTAACCATGGAGGAATTTTTTCTTCTGAGCATTTTAATATACTTGAAAATGACATTGACTTGAAAAATTTCAGAACATTTTTCAATACCTAGTTTTATTAAATATTACACTTAAGAGACAATTTTTTTAAATGTGTTCATGTCAATATGGGATTTTGGCCTTTCTCAAGAACTAAGGCATTAAAAAATAGCAAATATTAAAAAACAAAACTGTTACTTTTTCCTTAACCTATTTTCATTTATAGGTTCATATTCAGTATTATGTGTTATCCTGAGTAAGTTTGCTTTATCTGACCTCTGTTCACTCAAAAGTTCAAACTGAAACCTGTTCATGTCTGTCAGTAATTCAATTATGTCTGTGACTGAGTGCACGTAAAGTATGGTTTTATTTTACTTTCAAGGAAATTTCAATGCTAAAGAGAGGGTGTGAAATAAAAAGCAGGAATTTACATTCAGGTACAAATTGGTTTTTTTAATCGGTGTTTTGTTGGAGTTGAATTGCTGGCGATGAGCAGAATAGTGCTAATTATGGTTTTCATTTCTGTGAGTATTTGCTGAGCACCCGCTCGTGGTGCCGACCCTTGTTACCGAGCTACCTTCACTGTCCAGAGTGGTGCCTTACCCTGCTCCTGCCCACGGTCTTCCAGTCGGCGTGCGTGCGCAGCACGACCTGTCACTCAGCGGCCGTGCCGGGCGGCTGTGCTCTGAGAAACTCTTTCCTAGGAGGGTTAAAAGGATGAAAACATCGACAATGATTTTTCAGCAAACTGTAAATTAAAAGAATTGGTTTGTGTGCAACCATTTCGACGATTCCCTTTTCATTTTTGCTGTGGAGTGCACTGAAAAAAAATCTCAAAATGAGCTCTAGTTCATGTGTTGGGAAAATTGAAAAATAAAAAATTAGAGAACAGCAGTGTTATTGTCTGCTTTATGAGGGGAGAGAAATAAAAAGTTGGTATTTGTGACACGTGCCACCCACCCACCCACCCAGAAGCTGTCTCTAACTGATAGCCACCTGTAAATGAAAAAGTAGTTCTTTCCAGGGGAATCTCACCAGGGAAACAAACCGCTCTAAGGGCAGGCCCCATGGCCAGATGGCCAGCGCAAATGAGCTCGATGGCATCTTTGGCTTTGTGATTTTATGGGATTCCTAAATGTGCAAACGTGTGTCTGTCTCTGTGCTTCTGTGTTTCTTGTGTTTTTCCTTTGGCTCTTTTTCTTGTTTTGTTCTATTCCAATTTGTTTGGTTTTGTTTTATTGCATTATTTTTGTTTGTTTGAAGTTTGAAATAGGGTCTCTCTCACTCTGTAGCCCTGGCTGTCCTGAAACTAGCTCTGTAGACCACACTGGCCTCAGACTCACCTCTGCCTTCTGAGTGCTGGGATTAAAGGCGTGCGCTGCCACCACCTAGCTTATTGTATTTTATTTAAAGATTTATTTATTTACTATGTATACAGCATTCAGCCTGCACACCAGGAGAGGGCATCAGGTCTCATTTAGATGGTTGTGAGCCACCATGTGGATGCTGGGAATTGAACTTAGGACCTCTGGAAGAGCAGCCAGTGCTCGAAACCTCTAAGCCATCTCTCCAGCCCTGCTTGTGAACCTGTACGTGCACATGTGGAGGCCAGAAAGACGGTGTTGATCTCCTGGAGCCAGAGTTGTGAGCCTGCTGACTTGAGTCTTGGAAACCAAGTCTCAGTCCTCCGGAGGAGCTGCACGTGCTCTTAGCCCCTGAGCCATCTCACTAGCACCAATATTTAATGACTTTTTTAAGGGTCACAACTTTTTAATTTTTTGAATATTTATTTTATGTGCATTGGTGTTTTGCCTACATGTCTGGGTGAAGGTGTCAGATCTTGGAGTTACAGACAGTTGTGAGCTGCCGTGTGGGTGCTGGGAATTGAACCCAGGTCCTCTGAAAGAGCTGTCAGTGCTCTTAACTGCTGAGCCATCTCTCGAGCCCCCAAGGGTCACAATTTTTAACTATTAATGTGTCAGGCAGTGGTGATGAAAACCTTTAATCCCAGCACTCAGGAGGCAGAGGCAGGTGGATCTCTTGAGTTCTAGGCCAGCCTGGTCTACAGAGTGAGTTCCAGGACAGCTAGGGCTGTTACACAGAGAAACTCTGTCTCAGGAAGAAACAAAACAAAGAATTTTAACTATTAATGTACAGAAGCAAGAATGCCTGGAGCATACTTTGGAAGCCAGTTTAATAACCCCCCTTTATATGTATGACACACTTCATTTATCAATTCTGTCTCTGTCTTAGGATTTATAATGGTATGAAGAGACACCATGACCAGGGTAGCTCTTATAAAGGAAATATTTAATGGGGGAGCTTGCTAACAGTTTCCCAGGTTTAGTCCATTATCATGATGGGTACCATGGTGGCATGCACACAGACGTGCTGGCTACATCTTGACCAGAAGGCAGCAGGAAGTCGACAGAAAGTCACACTCAGGGAGGCTTGATCAAAAAAAAAAAAAAAAACCTTAAAACCTACCCACAGTGATACTTCTTCCAGCAAAGCCACACCTCTTAATAGTGCCACTCCCTATGAGATTATGGGGGCCAATGACATTCTAACTACTACATTGTCCCTTTAGAGAGCTCTAACATGGCAGCTAGATAAAATAATAATACAATTAACTTGGGTATGGACATCTGCTACAATCCCAGTACTTATGAAACTGAAGTAGGGGCATCTCAAGTTTAAGACCAGTCTGGACTCAGAGCCTGACAACCTCAATTTTATCTCTGCTACCTACATGGTGGAAGGAGAGAAATGACTCCTGCAAGTTGCCCTCTGACCTCTGGGCACCAGTGCAAGAAGCTGGAAGCCTCATGCTAGAGGGACCGGAGATGCAGCGCCAGGCCCACCCTGATGGTCTAGAAGTTCCTGGAGAGTTGATGGTGTGAGTCCACATTCGAAGGTCAATGGAGCCTGATATGTCTGGACCCTGACCAGCCAAACTGCACCAGCTGAAGATGGATGAAGCTGTCTTAGTCAGTGTTCTGTTGCTGTGAAGGGTCACCATGACCAAGGCAACTCTTACAAAGGAAAGCATTTTTAATTGGGGCTGGCTTTCAGTTTCAAAGGTTTAGTTCATGATCATCATGATGGGGAGCATGGAGGCGTACTTGCAGGCACTGGAACTATATCCTCATCCATAGGCAGAGAGAGAGTGGGTCTGGGGCGGGCTTTTGAAACCTCAGCTCACCCCCAGTGATACTTCCTCCAATAAGGCCACGCCTCCTAATCCTTTTCAAATAGTGTCACTCCCTGATGACTGAGCATTCAAATATGTGAGTCTGCGGGGCCATTCTCATTCACACCACCACTACTGGCATGTGTGCAAATGAACATCTTTCTGCTTTTCATTCTGCCCGGCCCCATCTTACTGGGTGGTGACACCCACACAAGAGTAGGTCTCCCGTCACTTCGCTGACCCACATGCCAGTCATCTCTGGAAATACTCTCACAAACAAATCAAAACACATCTAGGCACCTTTCAGGCCAGTGAATGATTCGTCATTTACGGGCCGAATCCAAGTCTAACATACAGGGGTGGGGGCAGGAAGAGAATCCCAGATGAATGAGAGGGAAGATCATTTTAATTTCCCAGAAGGCAATGGTATAAATCTAACTTCAAATGCCAGAGATACCCTACAGATTAAGGGGGAAATAAAGGCCAAACCCAAGCACATCACTGTAAAACTATAACACTGAGATGAAGAGATTCTGGGCTGACAAGACGGCACAGTGTGAAGAGTGAGGGGCCACTGCTGCTAAGCCTGATGCCACAAGTTCAATCCCACGGGCACCCATGCACATGCACATATACACTCTGGTAGTTTGAATTAGATGACCCCCAAGCTCATAGATTTGAATGCTTGGTCACCAGGGAGCATTGTTTGAAAGGATTAGGAGGTGTGGCCTTGTTGAAGGAAGTGTGTCACTGGGAGTAGGCCTTGAGGTTTTAAAAACCCATGCCAAGACCAGAGTCTCTCTCCTGGCCAGTGGATCAGGGTGTCACTCTCAGCTCCTTCTCCAGCACCATGTCTGCCTGCATGCCGCCATGCTCCCTGCCATGGTGATAATGGACTAAACCTCTGGAACTGTAAGCCAGCCCTCATGAAATGCTTTCGTTTCATAAAGGTTGCCTCGGTCATGGTGTCTCTTCACAGCAACAGAACACTGTCAGACATACAGACAACACAGATACATACATACCAAATAAGTAAATCTTTTTAAAAGAAGTACAATTGATTTATATTTTACTGGTATCCTGCCCTATTAAACAATTACTTCAGGCAGGTTTTCTATAGATTCCTATTTTCTACATAGATGATAGTTGTCTGAATAAACAGAGTAGTTTTACTCTCCTTATCCAATTTTATTTTAGTTTAATTTTTCAAGACAGAGTTTGTCTGTACAGCCTTGGCTGTCTTGGATCTTGCTCTGTAGCCCAGGCTGGCCTCGAACTCAGAGACCCACCTTCCTCTGCCTCCCAAGTGTTGGGATTAAAGGTGTGTGCCACCATCACCCGGCTAAGATTTTTCATTTGATGTGTATGGCTGGTTGTTTTTTTTTTTTTTTTCTGTGTGTATATCTGTATACCACATGCATGCAGTGTCCATGGAGCCCAAAAGAGAGCATCAGATCCCCCAGAACTGGAGTTACAGATGGCTGTGAGTCACCATGTGGGTGGCTGATACTCCAACCTGGGTCCTCTGGAGCCAGTGCTCTTCACTGCTGAACCATCTCGCCAGCATTTTTTTTTTCATTTTTCTCTTTTTCATGTGTATGTGTGGGTGTTTGCATTCATGCATGTATGCACGTTGGCATGTGTATGGGCACACCCGTGTGAGGGTGTGTATATGCACATATACAAGTGCATATGGAGGCTTGAGGTTGATATCAGGAATCCTTGATTGTTCTGCTTTATTCATTGAGGCAGGGTCCCTCAATCAAACCCAGAGCTTTTTCACTGAGGCAGGGTCCCTCAATCAAACCCAGAGCCTGCTGATAGAGACAGTCTCCCCAGCCAGCTTGCTCTGGCAATCCCATGACAGGTTTAGGGAGTGCACTGAGCAGAAGCAGCAGAAAGGGCAGTGGCAGGGGACAGCCTGGCCCAACGCCTTCTTACATCTGCTTTAGTGCAACAGTTATAATTTCCAGCACTAAACCAAACAGAAGCAGAGGCAGCAGACACATCTTGCCTTGTTCTGACCTTAGAGCAGAAGCAATCTTCCATCATTAAGTGTAATGTTTTTTATTGGTGCCTCTTATCGCTTTGAGGACATTCCCTTAAATCCCTCCTCTGCAGAGATTTTTATTGTTGTTTTGTGTGTGTGTGTGTGTGTGTGTGTGTGTGTGTGTGTGTGTGTGTGAGAGAGAGAGAGAGAGAGAGAGAGAGAGAGAGAGAGAGAGAGAGAAACAGACAGACACAGAGACACAGAGACAGAGACAGGATCTCAAGTAGCCCAGGTTGGCCCTGAACTCCCAATCTCCTCCTACCTTCCAAGTGCTGGGATTCCAGGCAGCTTCCACCACACCTAGCTTCCCCAGAGCCTCCCACTGTCCTGAAGCAGCTACTCTGAGTTCAGTCACAGAATATTATTTGCTGTAAACATAGTATGATGAAATCATACAGAATGTACTCGTGTTCTTCGCTGTGTTCGGTGTGATCTGGTCACTGCTTGGAGTCTAGTATTCCTCCCTCTTGACTGCTTAAGAGCACAGCTGTGATGACTCCCATTCACGTTCATGCCGGTCGTATCTATGAGTCTCCAGTTGCAAAAGGCCACGCATGCCGCCAGTAGGGAATTACAAATCTCTGGTTGCAAATCCTTTCTGTGACTGTGGGTAAGAGGTGGGCTATAAAGTCTGCCCCATAGAGACTTTATAGCTTCCTATAATTTTATTTAATTCCATTAGTAAAAATAGCTATGATCCTCATGAGAGTTGGGAATTTAAATGTCTCAGTTTAGCTAAATGTGGGGTGTTTATTCTGGTTAGAGCCTCTCCCTCTGAGCTTGGTGTTTAAATGGCCTTGTATGTAGCTTCCTTTGAACTCAGAGGACACTATGAAGTCCCAATATCCAGACTGAAAAGCTATTAGCTGGCTAGCATGCAATATTTCTAAGACCAAATACTTTTGTTTCTGGAAAAATTCTGTAGTAATTGGCTCAGAGGTTAGAAGGCGAGAGACTGCAGATTAGAGGCCGAGGGATGGTTTGTTCCTTGCTGCATTCTGTCCCAGGCCACCTCTGTCCCTAGGACGTGCATTAGTGCTTCTGAAAGCTTAATTAAAATTTAAAAGAGAAGGGAACTGAAGTTACACTACTGAGCCAGCCATGGGGGACACGTATGAAATCTCGGCCCTTGTGAGGAGGTGCAGGAGCATCAGGAAGGAGTTTAAAGTCACCCTCTGCTACGAGGTTCTCTGTCTCAAGAAACAAACAAAATACAGCAAGCACCAAGAGGACCGAATGACAGACAGACAGACAGACAGACAGACCTTTCCTCCCTCCTGACCACCATACCCACTTCAAACAACACCATTAGATAACTTTCCTCATTTGAGGAAAGAAGTATTTGAAGGATTTTTGTTTTTCCACTACTGGGAGTCAAGCCCAGGCACTTGCTCATTCAAGGCAAGCTCTCTACCACTGAACAATACTGCAACCCAGGGAAAACCTACCCTGGGAGATATAGCACAGTGGTAGAGCACTTGCCTCAAATATACATAAGGCCTTGGGTTCAATTCCCAGTACTGTACAAAGAAAGAATAAGAGAAACTGTCCAGCAGTACTTGAATTCATTTTCTCCTGGAAAAGGTTCCAAGCACAGACGTTGTGGGCGGCAAAAGGTCTGTGCACACAGATAAGCACTGGAGAAGCCAGGAAAGTTAGACACACAGCCTCCCTCTTCAGTGGAATGAGGTGCACAGTGGCTCTTCCTGAAATGCTGGGAACGAAGGTAGTTTACAACCTGCTGATCTTTTGCTGTCTGATGAGCCAGGCTCTGCCCGGATCTTCCAGAATTTATGCTTTACTTATTTTCCCTAAAATTTGAGCATTTCTTCTAGTCCATAAAATCCATCCTCTTAAGAGATGTCATCTGTACTTTACAACAGCCTAGTGACGTCTGTGTTATCTTAGGGCCAGGCCAATCTGGCACCCACAGGCATTTTGTTTACCTCAATCAATCTCCCTAGAAGCCAAATCTTAGGCACTATCTCTGAGTCAACAATACCCATTCCTGTTAAAGAAGCCAGATGTACTTGTAAAGAATCTCAAAGTAAACATGTCTTAAAATTGTTGTGCAATTGGGACTGAGTTAATTGTTATCAGAAAACTTCTTTTTAAACTGTGCTGTTCTTAAATGCGGCTAAAGTAAAACGATCTGGGTCAGACTCCAAGAAGTCTTGGCTCAGCATTATCTATGCAAATCATGCTAACAGAATCTCATTCTTACCTCACCTCGATTGTTTTTCCCTGACTGCTGTAAAGCCTGCAGGAGACTGCCGTGGAACAACCTTTGTACACTATAACTATGTATTACTCTCATTGGTTAATAAAAAAGCTGACTGGCCAGGCAGTGTTGGCGCATGCCTTTAATCCCAGCACTTGGGAGGCAGAGCCAGGTGGATCTCTGTGAGTTCAAGGCCAGCCTGGTCTACAGACAGAGATCCAGGACAGGCACCAAAACTACGCAGAGAAACCCTGTCTTGGGAAAAAAAAAACAAAAAACAAAAAAAAAACCCTGATGCTGTGGGATGTTCTGTATGCTGTGAATGTGTTGCTCTGATTGGATGATAAATAAAATGCTGATTGGCCAGTAGCCAGGTAGGAAGTATAGTATAGGCAGGATAAGCAGAGAGGAGAATTCTGGGAAGTGGAAGGCTGATTCAGGAGACACTGCCAGACACTGCCACCATGAGAAGTAAGATGTAAAGTACCAGTAAGCCACAAGCCACGTGGCAACTTATAGATTAATAGAAATGGGTTAATTTAAGATACAAGAACTAGATAGCAAGAAGCCTGCCATGGCCATACAGTTTTTAAGTAATATAAGTCTCTGTGTGTTTACTTGGGTCTGAGCAGCTGCAGGCCCAGGTGGGACTAGAGAAAACTCCAGCTACAAGCTGACTGGCCAATAGCTGGACCAGTAGAGGTTAGGTGGGACTTGCAGACAAAAGGAGAGTAAGAAGAAGAGGAGGAGGAGGAGAGGAGACTTAGAGAGAAGCAAGATGAACTTGCCATGTTAAAAAAAGGTATCACCACATGGCAGAGCATAGGTAAAAAAATATATATATGGGTTAATTTAAAACATAAGAGCTAGCTAGCAACAAGCCTAGGCTATTGGCCAAGCATTTGTAATTAATAAGTCTCTGTGTGGATATTTGGGAACTGGCTGGTGGGACAGAAAAGTCCACCTACAGGGGACCCTCCCACAAGAAGTGCCAAGTGAAAGCCCTTGTGTCACCTAAAACAGTGCCAGTGTGATGTGCCCAGAGCCCCTCCAGCTTCCTTTCCCATCCATTTCATATGTGTGCACATGCGTATATGTGGTGTGTCACAAAGACATGACATGCTGTCCCTGCCAGAGTCGCCTCCTTTCTCTCCGTACATCCAGTGGATGAGCCTCTCCTGGATCCTGGTTCCCAAGGGGCATCAGGGCAGAGGCTGAGTGGATGAGCCTCTCCTGGATCCTGGTTCCCGAGAGGCATTAGAGCAGAGGCTGAGTGGATGAGTCTCTCCTGGATCCTGGTTCCCAAGGGGCATCAGGGCAGAGGCTGAGTGGATGAACCTCTCCTGGATCCTGGTTTCCAATGGGGTAAAATCCAAACCCACTCTCAGGTTTGTAAAATCATTGCTTCCAGCCTGAATCACCCCCTCCAGACTGAATGAGCGTTCCTTCCCTTCCAGGCAGCCTTGCTCTGAATAAGGCAGGAATTTCCCGGAATGTACTTCCAGGTAGAGAGTTTCTACCTAGGTGTGGTGGCCCTCGCTCGCCTGTTTTCCCAGCACTCAGTGGTGGAGGAGGTCCAACAGTCTGGGGCCAGCCCTGGGTACATAGTAAACCCCTGGGTGGGGGCAGGGAAGGGAGGACAGAAGGGCTTTCCCAATTTTCTGCCAGGAACTCTCAGTCCTCGGTAGCCCATACTTCTCTTCCTTCCCCAGGAATTCAAGCCAGAGCTTTCTACCCGCGTGCCCTACCCCTTCCTTCCTGTCTCTTTTACTGGGGAACTATGTCACACACCGCCGCTGCACCTGTTGTCACCCCCTGGCCTGGAGGTGGCTACACTGTTTCGAGTTTCCTGCCCGCTTTTGAGACTAACTGGCACTCTGTACAGTCACAGGCAGCTGACTGGCTGCTGGGGTTCATTCAGTTCACTCACTTGGCCCGGCTTCAGCCTCCCGCCCTTGTAGAAAAGGACGTGCCTGCCTCAAGGAGGCTCAGCTGGCTCTGGGTGGGACGCTCCCCAGCCCCTCTAGCATATCGTGGGAATCAGAGCTCCGTTTCTGCTCGGGTACGAACAAGCTGTTGGTAGTGACTATAGCCAAGATTCTCTCTCCACGCCTGCACAATGAGGGGTTAGATTAGGTAATACCTTGATTTATCCACAGAAGGAAAAAAAAAAAAAAAGCACAAAAACCACTTTCCACTCCCATTCCCTTGGGGCCTGAGGTCTGTGCTTCCTAGAGTTAATCAGCTGACTCAGAGCTCTGCTGTCTGACCAAAGGGAGGAGGGCAAGGTGGCTCAGAACCTTCCGTTAGATGATGAATCCAGTGAAACACCAACAAGCCCTCCAGCTTCACTTGCTTTTAGGAACTTGCACACGGTGGACTTTAAAATCACCAGCGTAGGGCAGGAGAGGTGGCTCTGGGCGGTGAGGGCACCTGGTGCCAAGCCTGACAACCCGGGTTCGAACCCTGTGACCCACACGGTGGAAGGTGAGAACAGTCCTGTAAGTCGTCTTCTGACTTCTACATACGTGGCCCGGGTGGGACCATGAAAGCTAACATGGCCTGGAGGCCAGGAAGCTAGAAAGCTGGCTCTCTTGACTATCTGGCTTTAATAAAGAAAAACTAAGACTTATTATTATTTGTGTGCTTGTTTCCTCTGATCCCTCCCCTCCCCTCCCCTTCCCACATACTGATTCATTACTTCTGCAGACTCACAGCAAACAGACAGAAAGGCTGGGGGCCATCATGTCCATCTAAATTACAGTAACTTTTTATTATAGAATTCTACATGGCCATTACAAAGATCATGTAGAAATAGATCTATTTATGAGTTGCTTTCTGAGGTAGCATGAGATTCTGCCCAGGCAAACCATGGCCAGGTCTCTAAGTGTCTGCATGAATGTATGTGCATCATATGCATGCAGTGTCCAAGATGGCCAGAAGAGGGCACCAAATCCACTTGAACTGGACTTACAGAAGGTTATCACAGCAGTTTGTTATGGGTGCTGGGAACCTATAACAGTAGTTATATCTTTGGATGCCACAAAAGGATGTCTTTTGTGGGGGCATCCATCAGAGAAGCCTACCTGGGCATGGGTTTAAGCCAATAGAATGTATTTCTTAGCCACCTGGGGG